>PVJH01005920.1:0-106699 GCA_004026705.1 Nesogale talazaci | reverse complement strand
AAACGGCAATGCTTTATTTTCAAGGGACTTGTTGATGAGTGCCGATTCTCCACGTTGGGTCTCATTAGATTTCCTTAATGCCACCAGCCTTTAAGACAGTTCCCCATGTTGTGGTAACTCCCCTCGCCCCCAACCATGACATTATTTTCATTGCTACTTCATAACTGTAATTTTGCTATTGTTATGAATTGAACAACCCTTGTGAAAGGGTCGTGCGATCTCCAAAGGGGTCGTGACCCACAGATTGAGAACCACTGTCTTAGAGAGCCCCTACACCACACTGATGCCTGGGCTTTTCTCCTAGTGACTCTGATTTCATTGGCCCTGCAAGGAGGGAGCCACATGCTTTCTTTGTTTCCTGCCACTTATAAGTTGGCAGGCACTTCACCTGTTTGCAATCTATATATGTTGCCCGTAGAGGTGGTGAGTACAAGGTGGCTGGTGGGTAGTGATGTCATGAGATGACTCAGGGGGCTGCAAATGCAAGGTAGAGCCCAGGCAGATGGATTCAGACCCAGGGAGGTGAGCCAAGAGCACAGGTTGCTGTTTTGCCAATGAAGTTTTACCAGATGGCTTTTAGGCCCTTGTATGAGAGACTAAGTTGTCTTCTGAACATAGCAGTGGAGTATCTAATGTAGTTACTGCTTTTGTGTATCAACAGTATTTCCTCCTTTGAGTGTAATGAATGATAGCAAGAAACTCTTTTTTTTTAAATGATTTTATTGGGGGCACTTACAGCTCTTATAACATTTCATATATCATTTATATCAGGCATATTTGTACACATGTTGCCATCTTCATTTCCAAATATTTTCTACTTCAGTCCTTGGTATAAGTTCCACTTTCTCCCTCCTTTTTAATATGTAAACCATTTTTTTATATAAACCATTTTATTGGGGGCTCATACAACTCCCATCACAATCAATACACATATCAATTGCATGCAGACCACATACCTGCTGCCATCATCACTCTCAAAACATCCTCCCTCCACTTAGGCCCCAGTACCGGCTCCTCATGTTTCCTCTCTCTCCCACTCCCTCTCCACCATGAACCCTTAATAATTTATAAATTGTTATTTCTTTGTCATATTGTACTGTCTGATGTGTCCCTTCATTCACTTCCGTGTTGTCTGTACTCCAGACAGCTCCAGGTTATATATAGATTCCTGAAATTGGTTCCCCCTTTCTATTCCACCATTCCTGCAACATCCCCGTATCACCACTCCAACCACTGGTCCTGAAGGGATCATCTGTTCTAAATTCCCCATGTTTCTGACTCCAGTGTACATCCCCTGGTCTAGCTGCATTTGTCAGGTAGAATTGGGATCATGATAATAGGTGGGAGGAAGCATTTGAGAACTAGAGGAAAACTGCATATTTCATTGTTACTACACCACCCCTTAACTGGCTCACCTCCTCCCCGCAACCCCTCTGTAAGGGGCTGTTACTTCATCTATTGTTGGGCTTTGGGTCCCCAATCTGCACCCCCCCCCTCATCTAAAAGGATATAATGTTTAGTTCTTTGATGCCTGATACTGGATCCCTTGGACACCTCGTGGTCACATAGGCAGGTGGGCTTCTTCCATGTGGGTGTTGTTGCTTCTGAGCTGGATGGCCCTTGTTTGCTTTCAAATCCTTAAGACCCCAGATGCTATATCTTCTGATAGCCGGACACTATCAACTTTCTTCACCACATTTGCTTATGCACACATTTGTCGTCAGTGATTATATCAGGAAGGTGAGCATGGAATGTTATGATTTTTAGTTCTTGAAGCCTGATAACTGATCCCTTTGACACCTCGTGGTCCCACAAGCTGGTGTGCTTCTTATATGTGGGCTTTTTTTTGCCTCTGAGCTAGATGACTGCTTCTTTACTTTCAAGCCTTTAAGTCCCCAGATGCTACATCTTTTGATAGCTGGACACTATCAGCTCTCTTCATCACTTTTGCTTATGTGCATGTTAGTCTTCAGTGATCATGTCAAAAAGGTGACCATCATGGAATGCCAATTTAATAGAACAGAATGTTCTTGCACTGAGGAAGTACTTGCATGGAGGTCCAATGCCCATCTGCTGTCCTAATACTAACCCTATAAATATATGTTTGTTGATCTATTTCCCCACCATCATAGATAAATATATTCACTTGTGTATATGCCTATATTTAAACCTCTATAAATGCCTTTTACCGGGGTTGAGCCCCGGTGGCGTAGTGGTTGAGAGCAGGACTGCAGTCCACGGGCATGGCGGTTCAAATCCAGCAGCAGTTCCCTAGGAGCAAGGCTGGGTAGCTCCCACGACCACCAGAGGGCAGTGATGCCCCCCCAAAACAAAACAAAACAAAACAAACAAAACAACAGAAAATGCCCTTTACCCCCCAGTTCTTTTCTCTATTTCCTTTTACTTTCCTCTTGCCCAACCATTATGCTCAGCCTCCATTTGGGTTTCAGTATTTTCTCTCTGTAATATTACTCTTGATGAATTCCTATCAGACCTCTCATATCCACCTTGTCACTGAATTTGAATCACTTGTTGTTCCCTTATGCCCAACACCACCTCATTTCCCCCTCCTCCACATCCCCCATGTCCTCCCTGGAACCATCAGTCACATAGTTTTCACCTCCAGACTGTTCATACAGCCTATCTTATGTATATAGACCTGTAGAGATAACAATATGTACAAAAATCACAGACATCCTAAGATGAAGCTAACAAAGAAAATAAAACAGTGATAACAACAAAAGTACCCCAATGTTCAATATATATGTATGTAAAAAATAACAACAATATAAAAACCTGTAAATAGATCAAGGTCTGCTTGCTGACCTCCAGGAGTGTCCCCCGGTTCAGTTGGATGGGGTGCCACACCCTGGCCCCCAAATGTATCCTTGACACTCCATTGGGAACTCCATGCTCTGTTGCACCCCCCTTAGTGTTTTGCCATGGTGTGATTAGGTCATACAGGGTATAATCCTGACCCTGTTTCTCCACTGGTGACCCTGAAGGGTCTTGGGTCAGTGAGGGAAGCCACATTTCATAGTGGAGCCAGCAACATGTTCCTCTCTGTGCCATCAGCTGTTCTGAGTGGGAATATCGTCCTGGAGACTTGGTGGTCCAGGATGCAAGGAAGAAACACTTTCTTTGTACTTAGTTATCATCACAGAGGTATTGGAGCAAATAACAGAGAACCACTGCTAGGGGAAGTATTGTTGTTAGGTGTCAATGAGTCAGTTTTTACCCATAGCCATCTATGCACAACAGAATGAAACACTGACTGGACCTGTACCTTCCTCACAAGTGTCCCTATGCCTGAGCTCATTGTTGTAGTCACTGTGTCAATCCTTCTCCCCGAGGGCCTTCCTCTTTCTCCTGCCCCTCCACTTTCCCTCTGAACATGATGTCCTTCTCCAGGAACTGGCAATAAAAACTTGCATGCCCGGGTAAATCAAGAGGGGCTTAGTGGACCTAATTGGACACATAATTGAGTTTTTATATGGAAACTTCTAAACTTTCAGTGATAATTCATTCCCAGGTGACATAATTTTCAATAAAAAAAATCTTTGATCAGAGAAGGGTCCACATCAGACTCATAGTCAGCCATTCCAAATCAATCTTCAGGTACATTAGAATAAAT
Source organism: Nesogale talazaci (assembly GCA_004026705.1). NCBI lineage: Eukaryota > Metazoa > Chordata > Mammalia > Afrosoricida > Tenrecidae > Nesogale > Nesogale talazaci. The sequence goes on along the minus strand of PVJH01005920.1, from coordinate 103,065 downwards.
AGAGCTTTAGAATTGGTCACTCAAGAAGGAATAGAATAAGGGTGGAAACCCAGATTAAAACTATGGAAACCAAATCATAGCCACACTGCGATGTCCTGATTGTGAAGACTTTGATCCAATGTGCATAGTCACAACAGTAAAATGTAGGAGAAAGAACTGAGTTGATAATAAGGGGTCAGGGCAAGCCAGGAAGGGGATGGGCCCTTGACAATTTTCCAAGACACTGGGTCTTTCCTGTGGGTCTGTACCTTCTGTCATAGCCAGCTAGTGTTCAGCATGAGTCTTGCACAGGCAAGACTACTTGATGCATATTCTTCACACTCAGTAGACTGTTGTTTTTTTAAAAAGCAACTAACTTGCTTGAGTATAAAAATCTATTACTGTGACAAACAAAAGAGGAGTGTTATGAATATCCAACCTAGCTCTACAGGGAGGTCTCTGACAATCTACAGGGAGGATTTTGAAGGATGTATACAAATGGTGCAGGAAAATTGGATACCCATCTAGGAGAAAAGTTTGCAGAATTGTGCTGAACAAGGAAGTCCCATCGGCAAAAATAGTCACATTTTTGTAAAGGTGAATAGAGGGAGATGATCAAATTTCACAGCAGTGGCTTTACTTGCTCCGAGGCACCCTTTGAGAATGGACTGCTAAAGAGATAATTGATACACATTAGAAAGGAATGTTATGCTCACCGGGAGCCAAAATAACACTTTCTCAAATAAATCAGGAGTTAAGTTAGACCATCTTTCTCCTTTGAAGAATAGAACCCTTGGATGGGTATCTCAAAGAGAAGGACTGCAAATTGTCTTCCTTCCATGAATTGGGCATGAAATAGACATGATGATATCCTGTGTGTAGGACAGAAACATGTACTCTGAATCGGGGAGTCGGGATGTTGTGTGTGTGGGGAGGGAAAAGGTTTGAGTTGACAACCATGTAAAGATGCTGATAAAAACTCAATCTCCAGGAGAAGATGAAATGGTCCTGTCTTACATCCTGTCTGATTTTATGCTTTATTTCCACTGTCTTCAGTGAAAACATATGCACTGTGTCTGGTACATGATAAGTGTTCAGTAAATATTTGCTGAATAGTTGCAAAAATGGGCGAATGAGCAAATGAATGAAGGACGACGGGGAGTTGGAGGGATAAGTAGCTAAGAATTAGGAGACCCATGTTGGAAACAAAAACTTTTCAAACAATGGACCTGGTAGATCATGGACTTGCCAGGCAGTAGGTAGGTGCAAGGAAGTGTATGTTGTCTTCTGAAATCCTACCTTCTAGAACACAGACAAGAGGCTGAGGGGCTGCAAGTAACATCAGCGAATCTGAGCACCTCCTTGGTGCCTGGCTTCATGCTGTTGTTACATTAAAATGGATTTAATGGGAAACTTGCAGAGAGGCCTCTGACGGATATTAAGATAATCCACTGTACCCCCTGAAGGAACCCTCCAGCTTCTCTCGGCACTCAGTTGATGATTATCGGGAGCCTCTAGCCCCTTGGCATCTGAGTACATTCCTGGGAAGTCATTAGGTCCTTACGTTTTCCTCCATTCAATTTCTCGTCAGGCCATGCAAAAAGGCCCGGGCACTCCACCCACACCTGCATTTCCACTGGTGGACAAAGCCTAGCAATCTCCTTTCCCCAAGGCCTCGCAGACATCCTTCCACGAACGCTCCACTTGCCTTCAGAATTGGCCTTTTATGGACTGCAGCATCCCTGAGGGCTACTAAGGACACCTCCTGTCAGAAAGGCAAAATATAGACTGACCTAGCATGTCACCTGGATGCTGAGGACTGTCTCTGACTGCTTCATTCTTTATCCAGTATGTCCTTATTGTGTAAGGCTCAGTCTTAGATCAGCTAGATCAGATGCTGCAAGATCATGAAATCCCCAAATGCAGGGTGGTTTTTGTAAGGTACCATAAAGTCGCTTTGGACCCCTAGTAACCCCGGAAACAACAAAACCACATACTGTCCAGTCCAGTTGAAACCTTCCTCTTTTTTTCCTCTACTTTACTACCAAACATGATTTTCTTCTCCAAGGACTGGTCTCTCCTAATAACATATTCAAAGTATATGGGCTGAAATCTCCCTCTCCTTCCCTCTAAGGAGCATTTGGGCTGTACTTCTTCTAAGGCCAATGTGTTTGCTCTTTTGACCATCCATGGGACTTTCAACATTCTTCACCAGCACCAGAGGACGGCTCCCTTGTCTTTCCCGGTCTTGGAGTTGATGAAGACTCATAGTGACCTTAGCCGACAATGTCAAACGGCCTCTGTGAGTTTCTGCGACCCTAACTGTTTAGGAGAATAGAAAATCCTGTCCCTTTCCTGAGGAGTGCCTGGTAGTTTTGAATGGCTGGCCTAGTGGATCACAACTCAGCAGGAAACCACTATGCCTCCAGGCTCCGTCATGTCGGGTAGAAACTCAAATTCATTTATATGAAAGAACAGGAGAGCAACCTGAATTTGTGACCAGTCAAACACAAAATTAAACTTAAGGTCATCTGGCAGCCACAACCAATGATGACAAGTTTTCACACTTACGCAAAACAAACAAAACCATCATACGCCTTTGGAGGAATCACTCACGTGTTCACTTTTTATTTTGTTTTGTTTCCTTGAAAAGGTATTTTAAAATAGGCTTACAATGTTCCATGCTTCACTTTACTAAGTTAATGTTTTAGCAAACTGTTAAAGGGCAAAAGGGGATTTCTTCCTAGTTCAGGACAAAAAAAAATCCAAGCTAGGAAGACAAGTGAACCCATTCATGCAATAAGCACATGTTGAATAATGGCCTAGTGCTTATGGTCTAGTGCAGGAGACAGACCCATAATCACCTGGAGGTGAACGTGTCATCAGGATGTCCCAACATGTGCTACTAAAAATACATACTCAGAGTAGCGTGGAAGTTTCTGGAAAGAAAATTGGACTCTGCCAAGAATGGAGGATGTGCCATGGAAAGTACAGTGGCTTCGCTATGCCTCCTTCAAAGTTAGATTGACACATGCTAGGTAGTCTAGGACAGTATTGTGTGTGCAAGGGAGAGAAGGAGTAGGGCATGCTAGGGGAACTTGGGGTAGTTTGTTTGGCTCAAACTCACAATGGGGGAATATGTCTGAGAGAAGGGACATGGGACTTAGGAAGTGGGCAGAGGTAAGGGGAGAAGGACCTGGAAATGCCTGTGTAAGCAAGCTGAATTCTCTGGGATGGGAAGGATGGAGCCAAATGTTCATTTTAGACAGCTACTTTGGGAAGCAGTGGGTGATAGATAGGAGGAGGTGGGATGGTTGGACAGAGCAGGAAGGCAGTACAGAGACTATTGGCAAGTTGGAGTGAAGGGTCCAGAGAAGAGACCTGTCCTATTCTTAAGGCAAGTCCAATGCAGACCACAGAAGTAGAAAGAAAGAGAAACATGCCAGAGAAATATAGAAAAGATTCAGGCTTTACTATCCCGGTGACTACATTTTATACTGACAGTGTTTCCCAGCCATTTACACGTCCTATCGCTGAGATTATGAGCACCAGTTGTGGAAATACCATGAGCACTTGTAAGCCCAGAAGCTGTTTTCTTTCATTACCGTGCTTTGTTTGGCCTTTCAAGTCACTCTTGCTGTGCTGTGAGGCTTTTCAGAAACCTCCTAGTGTCTGTCACCACCCAGGCAGTTTGTTCCCCACAGCCCAACTGAGTAGCTCACAGTAGTTAAGACAGTCAAAAAGTGAATCCCCAGTCAGCATTTCCATTGTGAATCCATGTGGCTTCTTTAAAAGCTCCTCCTAGACAGTGCAGCAAATGGAGAAAAAAACATGGAAATCTGTCAACTCCTCTAAAGAGTCGAAGGGAGCCTACAAGTCTGTTCTGTGAAACCTGAATATTTAAATACAAAAGCAAATGCTCCTTGGCTTCCTGGGAGGCATGTGCTCTGGGGAGTGGATTGGGTTGCTATTGTAAATGCTTCCATTTGGATTTTCACAGAGCTCCTTCCCCTCCAAGCTCCATGTATCCAGGAATCTATTCTGTGCTCTCTTCTCCCCCTAACCCCCAAGTTTTTCTTCCCTGGGGCTCCACTATCCTCTACTGAGTCTTAGATTATTCAGAAATTGAATATAGATACTGTGTATGTGCATACTATGCTTGTAATATTTTCTGGATGAGATCCTGTGATAGTTATAGAATCTGGTGCCAACTCGAGACTATTGATTGAAGGGGATGGAATTCAGCCTGTCCGTCAGGTCACTGCTTGATGACCTTATTTAGAGGCACTGTGGAGATAAAGAGCTCGCTGGAGGAAGGCACACATATTCTCTGCTTGGTATTCCTGATGACAAGACACATAAAGCTAAGCTCAAGCCTTGCAGCTGGAGAAGCCATGTGGAGACCCCTGCTAGCGCCGAGTTCCTTACACCTCCACTGGATCCACAAGACTTTCTACCCATTGGCCTCTGATCTGCCTGCATTCAGCATCATTGCATGTATTTCATGAGTCTGAGTGGAATTTATGGATTAGTATCAAATATATTCACTAATATCAAGCTTATGGACTTGATCTGGACTCAGTTGAGATGTTTTCTCAATATTCAATTGCTCTTGTATATACATCTCTTTTTCATATGTTTGTTTCTCTAGTCTACCCTAACACAGATTCCATATCATTTTGTTGGATTCTCAAATAGATCTATGTCCCAGAGAGGGTAAAGAATGACTGCTTTTTTCATCTCCATCAGGATGAATCCCCCAGCATTCTGTCCAGTGATCATCACTTTTTTAAGCTCAAACCATTATCTCTATTTCCAATCTGCTGGTTACTCCGACAAAAGCCATACCTAGCTTTACTATCTCCTCTTTCCTTCTTTGGGCCTGATCAAGTGCTTCTTGTACCTTGCTTCCCCTCCACAATCAACTTATCACCAATAATTCCTAATAATGCTGCCTCTCTTACTGAAGTAGGAAGTTCCTGAGTATTGGAAATAGGTCCAACCTCAGTTACAAGGTTGGTGCCTCAAAATCATCCAGGGGTGGCTGAGGAGAAAGGCCTGGGCATCTGCTGAAAACATAGATCCATGAAAATCCAATGGAGCGCAGTTCTACTCTACAGCACACTGGAGGCCATGCTTTGCTATTAAAATTTAGGTTCCCACCTTGTCTTTTACTCTAGAGAAATAAAATCCAAGCTTGTAAACAGAATGTGTCCAGTCCTTGAATCATGGATCCGAGCCTTCTCTTTTACCACAACTTCAGCTCCTGCTCCGTAGGAGCTCTTACACCGTAGACACTGGCACACCTCTTTGCCTCTGTGTCATAGGTGAGTCCTTACCTGGTATGCCGTTTTCAGAATTGGCTGCATCACATGTCATCTGTAAGATTCACCTTTATCTTTTTTTGGATATCTTCCTAACTACTCATCACTAAACTGCCCACATGTATAGGAGATGGATCCTGGGTTTCATGAAGGCAGAGATGATAGCCACAATGCCTCGAGCAAGAGAAGTGGCACTCCTTGAAGTTAAATAAGCATTCTCTGATTTCCATTTAGAATAAGCATGCTGCGTGTCCATTTGCTGGACAAAAGAGAAAGCATTTGACCTAAAGACATGATAGGGTCTTCATTTGGAAAGAGATGTTCACCCTGGGGAATTATTTTGCAATCTGAGTTATTCGTGGTCTACACCAATATCCAGGGGCCATTTGGATTTATTTGCAGATTATTTATCATCAGAAGTCACTGTGTCCTTGGAAAAATTCACCAAACATTTATTAAGATCCCACTGGAAGGCAGGGGCTGTACCCTATGCTGTAGGTACAGTAAGAAGTTGAATGGTTGAGACCTCTGCTCTCATGAGTTTACATTTTGGTATTACTCCCACCTACCCCAACTCCTTTTTTTTAAATTACCATTTGCTGCCAGATTTTACTAATTTCTGTATGAACCAAAATTTACATATCACATATACCTCAAGTATACATATATATGTCCCAAATACATGTGCACATTAATTCTAAAATGGTTTTGCTTTTGCTGTTAGTGGTCATCAGAGATTCTGATTCATAGTGACCCTCTATTGGAATAGTATAACTGTGTGCTAGGGCATTTTAAAAGTGAGGACCTGTCTTCTAAGATATCATTGAGTGAGTTTGATCTGCCAGCCTTTGATTGGTAATCAACATGGAACTTTTGTACCAGGTTAAAATCCAAGTGCACTTAAATCCTGAGTGTGGTACAATTATAATCATTGTTGAGTGCCTGTAATTTTTAAAATACCTACCACCACACTGGGCACTTTACATGGATTTTCTCATTAAGCTTCTTAACAGATCTGTGAAATATGTATGATCATCATTATTATGGATATTTTACAGATGAGGAAACTGAGGGATAAAGATATAAAGTTAAGTTCCTTACATAAAAGCTAAGGTTGGTGTTACTCCCAAACAAGAATCCATAACTTTTCCCCCTTTAATTAGGATTCTAGACTTGGAAACAGTAATTATAAGGATAACCAAGTTATACAAGACTCACACCAGACTTAATACACTGGACTTAATTACTATTCAATTAAAATATACAAGCGCATTCCATGACAGAGAAGTCTTCCTGGCTTAAATGTAAGTCCTCCTGCCTTAAATGTCAATGTTTCCTCTCCCAGATCTTCAGAATTGTAGTCCAATACCTGAGAAACATTCAGTAAATGCCGGTGGGAATTACCTTATTTGTTTACATGTGTTTTCCCAACTGCAGCTGTTGAGAAGGAAAAGGAAGGGTGGTTTGGTGAACAGTGCTGGGAAAGAGGAGTTAAAGTCCTGGAGGATCTGATGGGACTCTGGGATACAGATCGACCTCAAAGACTGTGGTTGCATTTGACTCATCATCCTTGGTTCTCGGCATAGTCCAATGGATGCCTACTTGAAGAATCGAGGATAAAACTCTACTCTTCATTATACAGCAGCTCAATATTTATTAAACCTTTACAATCACGGTGTGCTATATGGCTTACGTGTTTCCGTTTTAGAACTTCCACCTCATTTAATGAAACAAAGACTAGATTTAGCTCATTTTAAATAAAAAGAAGTAACCTTCAGAGTCAGGTAGCAAAGAACTGTTATTTGAACTCAGAAAGTCTCAAGCCATGCCATTCACCATGGTGCTGAAAGAGCTGGGCCATGGAAAGAGTTCATCGGTCATGAAGGATGGAGATAAATTGTCGGAGGCAGGAGAATAGACTGTTGAATGAAGCACATTCTGGATGCCTAAAACAAGGAGCTATCTTTCCATTTCTAGGGCTTTATCTTTCTCACAGGGTTATAAGGATTAACAGAGACAAAGGATGTAGAACCTCAGTGACACATGGTGTCTACCTAATATATTAACTATTTTTAATAGGCATTTTGATATATGGTCTTTTACTCTAAACCAAGATATGCCCAGGAATAGCAATAAAATTTTTTTTTAATTCAGAGTTGCTCAGGGATATGGGTAACAATGTCTAATCCCCAACCAGTTTATTAAAATGACTGAAACTTCCCTCCACCATTTCTGTTCCTCTGCTATGTTAATGAGTCGCAATAACCCTTTAAAAGAAAACCTTTTAACATATTTTCTGTTTATCTCAAATATTTCCTTCCTTTGTCCTCAAGGTTGGGTAGTAATTGGGAAAAAAAAATCTATTTTCTTTTCTTTTCCCAATCCCACTCAAGTTGAGCAGACCCTGGCTCCCTGCCACCCACCTTTAATCCAGATGTTGCCCTGGCGAACCTCTCAGCTGTAACTAGGCAACTATTGGGAAGAGGGCCCTCCTGGCTCTAGGCCTAGAAACAAAAAGAAAACAAATAGAAGGATGCTTTGCGTCTTCTACTTACTTTGGTTTTCCAATCTCATTTCCCTCAAAGTTTTATTATGTTTGCGATGGAAATTAGGGAGGTTGGTATCTGGGGTGTCTGTTCACCCACCAAATGTCCAGTCTATTCTGCACCAGGGCTGGATTTGTCCTCTGGTTGGATTTGATCCTACTGCTCTTGACTTGAGAGTGTCATGGCCAAGGAAAACATTCCTGTGCTCCCTCTCTCCAAACTGGAAAGCAAAGTGTCGGTCATCTGGCTATGTAGTGATTAGGTTGGAGCCCAGCTAAGAAAGAACACTCTAGCAACTGAACAGCTCTGTAAAAATCAGACCAAGCTTCCAAAATGTAAATCTAGACAGTGCTACACCCCAAACACTTCTTCACTGTTCTTTTTACTTCCCCTCACCATCTCTTGCTTGAAATCTTGCTTAATCTCCTCTATGGTTTCCATGTATCCCCTTGGCTTAGAATTCCAGGGGACCTTTCGTGATTCTGTTAGTGGGGTCATGATTCTGTTAGTGGGGGTTATGCCAGAAGGAGTAACATAGTGTTCCTACTTAAGTTTCTTCAGTGTCTGTCCATACCTCCTACATCTTTTTCCAAAATCTGGAGTCCGGTGTTGGAGAAGCATCATTCTCTCATTCAGCAAATATCCCAGGCATTGTCTCTCTTCTGATTCTGTGGGCATGTCCTATAAATAAAACAACAACAAAAAATCCTTTCTTTTATGAGAATTTCTTTCTGGTGAGGGAGTTGTTATTGTGTGCCCTTAAGTTGGCTTCATCTCACAGTGACCTAATGGGACAGTATAATTACTATGTAGGGTTTTCTTGACTATGATCTCTACCAGCACAGGTTTCCAGGTCTTGTTTATTGCTGGAGATTCGGGGTGGGTTTGAGCTGTGAGCCATTTGGTTAAAAGCCAAGTGTCTCACTATTGGACTATCAGGGCCCGTCTGGTGGTAGAAGGAGTACACTAACGTGGTATGTTAGCTGATGATGCAGGCTAAGAAAAACAATGAAGTAGATACAGACAAGGAAGTATACAAGTGAGACAGTCTGGGAAGGATTCACTGAAAAGGGACCAGCTGAGAAAAGACCAGTAACTAGCCAAGAAGTTGATACCTGGGGAAAGACTCTCCCAGGCAATGAAAAGTGCAAGTACAATGCTCCTGTGGGGCCAGCAGGTCTGAAATGTTTCAGTCATCGCAAAGTAGTATGTGTGGCTATAGTGGAGTGAAGCAGGGCAAGAGTAACAAGACTGGAGTTCAATGAGATTGTGGGGAATATACTGTAGAGAGTCATTGGTTCATTCAGAAGAGCATCGCGTTGGTTTAAGTTCTTCCATGATATAAGAAATCATGAGAAGGCTTTGAGCAGAGTATGGCAGGATCTAATTTATCTCTTAGAAGGCTTCTGCTCCTGTGGAAAAATGCATGCAGGGACATTAAAGTAGAGACATTTGTTAGCAGGCTATTGCAATAGTCGGATTAGACATAATGGGAGATTTGGCCTAGAATAGTAATATTCCATGCTAATGTGTCCTTCTTGATGTCTATCTCCAATGAGACACTTACTTTCTGGCTGAATTACTCAAGCAACCTGGGATTCTCTGCTGAGACTCTGAGCAGTATCTGGGATACCCAGACTGTCAACCCTTTCTTTTGGTGTGAAACAATCTGCTTTTTGCCTCATTTGCTTTAGGGATTCCTTCTTAGTTCATTGGAAGCAAACTTTGTTCCTATTTGCTTGTGGAGACATTGCAAAATCCATGGTGAAAACTATCAGGCCATCTTAGCCCCCTCCAGCATCTAAGCCACCAGTTCCTCCCTCCTTCTTCATATGGATGGCATTGTCACAGCCCTTTCTGTTCTGAGCATGCTTTTGTGAAGCTCATCTAATGAGTAGAGTTGTATCTTTACTTCACCATCTTTTCCATCAGGAGATACTTTAGGGAAAAGAGTCTGCAACCAAATTTCTAACCCATTGCAACACTTAGTCACTGACCTCTCGGTGGCTAAATTCAGTGGCGTCTAAGGCATTCCATCATACAGCTTTGTGTGTGTGTGGGGCATGTTAAGGGTTAACATCTAAATAAACTAACATTGCTATGCAGACAACTAAAGAAGCCCAGTATAATATTGTCCTTATAAAACATGTCTTTCTATAATGTGGCCCAAAGCACAGACAATATTTTTACTCTAGCATTTCCTGCCATTAATGTTTTCCTTTTGCAATTTTCAGATAGTGTTATGAGTGGGTTTTGTGTTATAAAAAGCTACATAAACACTCTCACCTTGTAATCTACGGTAATGGCATTAGTTAGACAGCCATGGGCTTTTCTGCCTTCTCTTCCTTCCCTCCTAAGTGTACCAACACTAAAGTGTTATATCTTTCAGGGCTGGATGAGATAATGTCTCTTAAGAATGAGCTGTGAGAGGTAGAGAGCATTATATCGAAGTGGTACTGACACTCTGAGAGCACAATGGGTGTGTGGAAGCTTGGCAAATGTCCCATTACAATTGGTAGTTATCAAACCATACCCATGTTCCTTTTGGGAGCATTTCAACTAGAAAAAAAAAAGGAAAGACAAGAAATATGCATGTGAATCCTAAATAATGGACAAACAGATGGATTGGGGGATGGCAAAGATTGAAATCATATATTCTCTTTTGGTTGGTCTGAGTGAAGGAACATGTGCATTTTAGATCTGTAATCATTTAGTCATAATTTCTTAATTTTCAAGTTGACTAGCATTGGCTTGACTTTGTACTAGGTTGTAAGGATAGACATTTGAATCTAATAGATCCTTACTTTGGGTGGACTTCACATAGGGAAGGTAAAAATTGTCTAAGAATGACAAAGTCATCATTAGTGCCCTAAAATTTAGTAGTTTTCCAAGAATATAAGTAAAAACATGCCAGAGCTATCTAGTGATAATGACACAGTATGTTGTTGTTGTTGTTGTTATTGTTAGGTGTCTTAGAGTCAGTTCTGAGCCATTGTCATCCTATGTACAACAGAACGAAATGGACCAGTCAAGTGCCAGGCTCGTAGCAGTTTTGTGTTCGAGCCCATTGTTACAGATACTGTCGATCCACTTTGTCGCGGATCTTCCTCTCTTTTGCTGCCTCGCTTCTTGATCAAGCATGATGTTCTTTTTAGGACTATTCTCTACTGACAACATGACCAAAGTTGGCGAGACAGGGGTCTCACCATCCTTCCTTCTAAGGAGTACTCTGGTTGTATTTCTGCCAAGACAGCATTTTTTGTTCTTTTGGTAGTACCTAGTACTTTTAATATTCTTCACACACACTGTGATTCAATGCACCCATTCTCCAGTTTTCCTTGTTCAATATCCAACTTTCATATGAAAATGAGATCATTGAAAATATCATGACTTGAGTCAGATGTACCTTAGTCTTCAAATGACTAAGGAGAAATAGGATGGGCTTGATATTCTGATGACTAATCCTGGATGTTTCCTCTCAGCAAAGATGTGTATGTTCTTTCCAAAATTCATTTTTCTCTTCTTCCTTCTGGTGTTAAGAGTTGGCTGTCTAGAGAAACAAATTCCGAGATACTCACATATGCATAAGAGAGAGCGTTATATCAATGAGCAATTGCATCTTAAGACTAACATCCAGCACAGTCCAGATCAAGACCATAAATCTTATATCAGCCTATAAGTTCAATACTCGCCCATGCATTTCTCTTCATACTCACACAGCATATACATTGATGCAAAATGCAGGAGAATCATAGGTCAGTGAGTGCAAAGTCTTGAGGATCCAGTGGCAGTGGAAGTATTTCCAGGGTTCTTGCAGGTCTCCATGACTCCAGGTGGCTTGTCACCAGCATGGTGAAGCAGAGAGAGGTCTTGGCAAATCTCTGCATGGCTTATCGACAGGAAGGTCAAAGTGGAGAGAGTGAGGAAGTTCCCATAATCCTCATGAGAAGGCCATGTCCATAAGAAGGCATCATTAGACTATGACCTGACTGACAGGCTAGACTTCACCTCTTCACTCTTTTTTCGTTTGTTAGTTTGTTTTGTGGCATCACTGCCCTCTGGTGGGAGTGGGAGGCCCAGCCTTGCTCCTGGAGAGCTCCTGCTGGATTTGAACTGCCAAGCCAGTGGGCCGCAGTCCCGCACTCAACCACTACACCACCTGGGCTCAGCCTACCTCTTCACTCTTAATACCCTCAAGTAGATGGGAGATTATGTAACTACCACAATTCTCAAACCAAACTGAACTTGTTACCATCAAGCTAATTATATCTCGTAGTGACCCTACACAGGACAGCCTAGAAATTTTCCCTTCAGGTTTCTGAAGCTGTAAATATTTATGGGGGTAAAACATTTCATCTTTCTTCCATGGAAGGGCTGGTGGGGTTAAACAGTTGACCATATCGGTAACGGCTCCACTTGTACTGCAGTATACTACTGAGACTCCTTTCCTTCTTCTTAGAAGGAAAATATTGAGCATAGCCATGCCAAATGGAAAGCTGATAGTTTTCCATATATAGAATTTTTGTGTGTTCATGTGACTAATTATGACCTAAAAAGATATAAGCCCTGTTTTGGAAGCTTCTAGAAAATTAGCTTCAAGAATGTTGACAGAGCTTAGAGTCTATTTTTTTCTTGACTGTGTAGAATGGAGATGGTAATAGCAGAACTCTTAGAACTCATTTTTTTTAGAACTCATTTTTAAGAGTAGAGTTTACATGCTAAAGATTATGGGACTGAAGGAAAAAGGAGTCATGAGTTTCCAGAGTAATATGTATGGGTTAGTTATACCAGTCTTGGATTGCTTATCCATGGTGGTTTTGCCATGACAAAAAGATAAACTTTCTTCTTATATAGAAATACTTTTAATTTAAGTCTTTTCTATTAGCAGTGAACAAAATATGTGATGTATTTTTATTATAAAATGCTACACAGGAAGTCTAGCATCTATGAGACATTTGGTAAGTATTGATTTGTTTCTCACCTACCAATCACATTCCTTTACAGAAGAAATTCCTGATCCAAGATTAAAGGAAACTTTAGGAGACTAATTCAAAAAAAGTCCATTTTAAGTCAGAAGAAGATGTCTTTGAATATGAGTTCTCAATTAGTGTTTGGTGAAGCACTGACTTTGTGTTAAGGGAGACTGTTTAGGGAGACTGAAGAATGGAATGAAGTCTTGAGAAGTTTATAGAATATTTGAAACAACTTACATTGATCCTTCATTGTCAAGTCCCCTGTGGTGCCCCTGTGGTCACATAAAAATAGGGTTTTTTTTTAATGATCCAAATCAGCCCACTTAAAAACTATAGATAGTAACAATGGTTAAAAAAAGCTCCAGATTTGGTGACCAGGCTCAGGAAGCTAGACAGAGGTCAATGGATAATAGTGTTGTCTACATGTCATCCATTGGATTTAGGCCGCTTATAAAGATGAGTTATATAAAATGGGTTTGATATCCTGGAGAAGTACATTGGCACATTGGCACTGTGACACTAGAAATATGACAAGGAGAACAGTAGGCTCCAGAGAGGAGCTGGAGAAAGGACTCTGAGTTTAAGTGCTAGGAGTAAGGTCCATTTCCAAAGGGTGGACTTGATTTACGGAGTTGAAATTGTATAATGGGAGAGCCTGAACATGAGCTGGCTGAGAAGAGTTAAAGTTTATCGTGGGAAAGTTTATTTTTCTGCCAACGGTCATTTGCATATTTAGATGATCATTCTCAGACCATTCCTAGGTTTCAGGTCAGATATTTAATTAACATGTCCCTAATATGATGGCTAGAACTGCTTCTCATGGGTGAGACATGTGATGCTAGTGGGTACTAATAATTTCATGGGCCTTATATGGCCTGTAGGCCAAACACCCCACCCTGGTTTAAATAGAATATATGTAGAAAGAATTTGAGAGGCACTAGCCAGAGCTGACTCCTCATTCAGCCAGATGCAGTCAGAAGTAGTGCATGGGTTGTTTCCAGCTCCTCAGGCACTTAAACCATTTTCACATGTCATGTAGTTGCATCCATGACTAAAAATGCAATGTGGCGCAGTCAACACCAAGGACCTGAAAGAAAGCACTGCTGCTGCTGCTGGGACTCCTGAGGATACTGACACAGGCACACGATCTGAAGGGTAATGTTAAGGCAGCTTCCAAAGGCGAGGACCTCTCTTCAAACCAAACTCATTGCTATTGAGTTGGTAACAATGCATAGCAACCCAACAGGACAGGGTAGAACTGTCTTATGGGCTTCTCAGGCTCCTGCTCTTTACAGGAGTAGAAAGACTCGGCTTTCTCCTTGGGAACTGCTGGTGGTTTCAAACTGCTGTCTTTGTGTTTACCCACTATATCACCAAGACTCCTAAGTGTACACACACACACACACACACACACACACAATGCTCAAGAGTGCTACAAGTGGCTTTGCTCAATAATTCCAGATTGGAAATAGCCCAGGCGTCCATCAACAGAAAACTGAGTAAACTGTGTCTTATCCATGTAGTGAAATACTATACAGCAATAAAATGAGTAGAACTAATGTGGCATGAACCAGCCAGAATATCTCAAAAAAAGTGACTCATGTATTGAGTGAGAGGAGGCTTGCCATGTTGCTGACCCTCCCCAGTGAGCCCCACCTCCAGAGGAGTCCTTTGGTGGTGCCAATGGTTAAATGCATCACTGCTCAGTGAGAGGTTAGAATCTACCCACAGACACCAAGAAAGAAATCCCCAGTGGTCTGTTTGTACATGACGGCAGTCATGAAAACCCTATGGAGGCCAGGGCTACTCTGAACCTCTTGGACTGCCATGAATAGACTCATCTCCGAGGTAATTGGTTTGGTTTGATTTTTCTCTACTTCTACCACCACTAGAAGGAATCACAATTCTGATGATTTCTCCAATATAGATGACTTTTTGCCTGTTTTGGAATGTCAAATAAATAGAACATTATATATATATGTATATATATACACACACTCTTTGTGGTAAGTCTTCTTCCACTCAGCACAATGTGTTATCCAACCTGATCCTACATCAATCAGTAGTTTATTATTTTTATTCCTGAGTGTTCCATTGTATGAATAATTCACAGAGTGTTAATCCATTGTGCTATTGATGGCCATCTGGGATGTTTCCAGGGTTTTTAAAGAAATTATTATGAATAAAGTGACAAGAAGCATTCTTGTTATACACCTTTTTGTGGACATATATTTTTTATTTCTCTTGGGTAAACAACCAGAAAGGAATCTGTTGGACATGGGCTAGAAGATGTTTAGCTTTATAGGTAACCACTTGGTCTTTTCTCATAGGGACCTATGATTTAATACTCTCACCAATAAGGGAGCTTCATAATTCTGTCTGCTCCATATCTTTGTGAGTATTTAGTATCAGTCTTCTTCATTTTAAGCTGCCTGCAGTGGGATCTTATTAGGAAGAATACTATTCTTTAATAAAGATAACAAAATACAGAAGTTAACAAAGGCAGACACTTAAAAACATCCCACAACATCCTAAATATTTCACATACAATACTGTGCATGCTTCTCTATTAACATTAAATAACAAGATCCACATGAGCTCTAATAACAGTGCAATTTTGAAGCTATAATGGGCATACAGGAATTTCAAGACAGCTGTGATAATTGCATTGGCATGAAACCATTTATGATTTTTACTGGTGATCTTGTTAAAGACTCTGCGAATAAAACTGTTACTGTTTTGCTTGTATTCCTCACAGAAGGAAATGCTCGGTTTTTCATTCAACCCTACAGATCACAGGTGAAGAACCTTCTTAATACAAAGGATATTTAACCATCCTGTGGAGAGGATGGCAAGAGTCGGCAATCTCTCGGATACCTTCCAATATTATGAGACTGAAGTAATAGCACAGATTGTCTCCAGGAAGAAAACTTGCATGCACTAACTCAGAGCTCTCTAATGTTTGCAATTCAAAATCACATGTGTTGGTTTTTGAAGCAATATAAAATGTCTTTATCCTGCTGCTTGAAACTTGGATTCAGCAGTTTCAGGAGGCTATTTTGGTAGGAAGTGTGTGTGTGTGTGTGTGTGTGTGTGTGTGTGTGTGTGTGTAAAATATCCATTGGTCAGTTAAAGGAACAGTGATGATAGTGACGCCTTGCTTTACGAAGATGTGCTATGGTCAACTCACCTGCTTGGAGTCATGAAAACAATGGGAAAGATGGATGATGAAAGGAATGGGTCAATGTGACCGGGTTGGGAAGAAGTCAGAGAAGCATATGGATGGCAGAGGCAGAGCAGAACAGAGGCTGGGAGCAAGAAGAGAGGGCTCGGGGCTGCCGCGGGTTAGACATGGTGCCAGATGGATGACGCAAGCTCCCGCTCTGGCTAAGCATGCCTGGTTGGGGTTAGTATTATTAGGTGATAATTATGTGAATGATAATAAGTAGGTGGTAAGAATTTTAAATATTTAGGAAGTTAGATGAGACTGTGAATTCGAAGAAATTACTGGGACTCAAAGAAATAATGGCAGAGGTAGAATCAATCAATCTCATAGTCATTTGGAAATCAAGCTCTTGGTGAATTATGAGATCAAATAATATCCTGCCTGGTATCTTCTTTTTTCTTATAAGTGCTCATGTTACTGTTTGGAAGGAAACAGGTTATAGGGGAGTTAGATTTCAAAGTCAGCCATGCCTGCTATTACAGCTCTATGATTGAAGAACTCTTTCTCTGTTCTGTTATTCAGCATGCTATTTTGGTCTGCATGTCCACTTCTCAAAGATACAAACAACATGGAAGCATAAATTGCAACTGTGAAGAACTATATAGTTAACTTATAATTTCTTTAAAAAAAAATTTTTTTTTAGGCATCACTGCCCTCAGGTGGTGGGAGCAGGAGGCCCAGCCTTTGCTCCTGGGAGCTGGAATTGAACCTCCAACCCAGTGGGCCGCAGTTCTGTGCACAACCACTACGCCACCGGGGCTCAGCCCAACTTATAATTTCTAATATGCACTTATTGTACTAAAAACAAAATCATGGCTATCCAGTTGACTTTGACTCATAGAGACCCCATGGCACAGAGAAGAATTGCCTCATAGAATTTCCAAGACTGTGATCCTTATGGAAGTAGGTTACCTCATTTTTCTCCCCAAAGACTCTTTAGTTAGTAGCTGAGTGTTTGACCACTTAGCTCCACATGCTTCTTAGTTCAAGTTCATTGCCAAAGGAAGTTGTGATGATGATCATAGTTAAATAGGTTTTCATGTATCAATCGACTTAATTGATAATAACTATACTTGGATTAGATACATTTCAAATACAATTGTTTGCAATTCAGTAGCATAATATCTTTCTGGTAAAGAGAACACTATATTTACCAATGATACTGGAAGTATTTAATGATGTCCTGACAGGAGTGGTAGGGAATGCAGGTCCTGGTCAGAGTTTAACTATTGATATTACTACCATAGACAGATTCTGAGTGGAGCAAGGTGGCAACAGTGTGGTATTGTGAGCCCTGTCTACTGCTACTGACTGGTCCATGTTGGCAGTGACATTGACAGTAGGCTCCAGGGGACAGGCTCTCTGGTACCTGTTCCTGTGGAAAGTGCTGACGTCCAGGGGTGAGAGCTAGGTGTGCCATGAGTTTAGCACACAGCTGTCCTCTGAATCCAACCAAGTGCGGGGCTTCACTAACCTAATGACTCTTGATAACATGGGAAGCCAGTGAGCAGATCTTGCAGCTTCCTATGTCAAATCATTGGCGGTGCTGTCATGTAAACACTGGACTGCTGACTATAGAGTCAGCAGTTCAAATCCGCAAACTACTCTTCTGGAGGAAAATGAGACGGTCTGCTCCTGTCAAGAGTTATAGTCTTTGATGTGGCCTATGAGTCGGAATAGACTCCCAAGAAGTGGATTTGGTTTGGTTTGATGCCAAATCATGGCTTAGTTAGTGGCATGGTTTAACTAGAGATCACATTAACCAAAAGACCTTTCCAGCCATTTGTAAAAATTAACATATGGCTTAGAAATTTTTATGTTTTCACTATGATACCTGTGAATTGTTATGATTCTCAAGATAGTACTTTTAAAGACTCTATCTGTGTTTGCTGCTGTTGCTTTAATTGCAGTAGTTTCTTAATACATTTTCTTATTGGTGAAAATAATTTCTTACAGTAGTTGAACATTTCAAGAATTTGCACAAATAGTAACATTCCCATGTACCAGTTACTCCATTAATAATTGTAATGTCTTCTATAACTATAGAAAAGCATCAAAATTAGGAAATTAATATGAGATAAGATACCATCACTTGTGATATAGCTAATAACTGACATTATTTAGATTCTACTAGGTTTGACATATACTCCTTCTGTGTATGCATGACTTTTCTCTATGTTTAAAGCTGTCTTTCCATATGACTCTGTGATGTGGCAATGAAACTTTAGCTACTGCCAGTCAGAGATAGAATTATACATGTATGCACCTCCCTGTGCACACATTTCTTTCACTTAAGACTATTCATTCCATATGGAGAGATAGAGCATGTTTATTAATCATTTCCAAAGCCTGCCATTTCATCAGAAGGAGTCCTGTCTCTGGCCATTGACTTATAGGCAGGAATGGCTCCCCAGTGATTCAGGGCTCGACGACACAGTCAGGGGAGACCACACTTTGGGGCCAGTTGCTTGAATATACTGTTGGAATCCCATGCAGAAATATGTAATGGCACGCCAAGGGCTGCAGAGCTGTCACAGTCCATGAAGGGTTATTTGTGGCTCCCAAAGAGGGGTTGTAACCTTTTATGTTATTCACAAATCTCACCCTTCAAGGAGTCAGGGAGAAATGCTGTCGTTGTGTGGTTTGACCTGGCTAGCAGTTTTCCACCTCCTGCCCTCACCACCCCCACTTTGTATAGCCTCAGTGCTGTCTAAGGACAAAGCATGAGACAGTGGACTTTCCCTTTGATGTTGGCCCAGGGCTAGCTGGAAGGGCCAGCTATTCCCTTTCTTAGATGAGGTAGAATTGGTAGAGCATTGTTGACAAAGGGAGAACCCTTTGATTTGGAGCTACGTTCTTCACAAGTGCGAGAGAAAGGCACTGCTTCTTTGTTGTGGTACTGTGGATGATGTGGTAGGCCAGGGGGGTTGGTGTCTTATTCCCTTATTGTCCATTAGACCAATGAGAAGACTAGCACTCCAGAGCATCTTTCCCCTGTTTGGCAGACCAGAGACTTGGTTTCTGTGGTCATTTTCGACACAAAAGCAGGACTTACATGACATCTGACAAAGCAAGTTATTTTATTTGCTTGAATGTTGAGCCCCTTTATTCATTAGTTTCACTAAAGGAGTCATAGTAGTGGAAACGGTTCAATGTAGGGGTCTAGAACCAAGGAGGCGTGGCTTTCCAACCTAACTCTAACACTTATTAGTTAGTTAAATTTCTCAGATTTCATTTTCTCATCCCTGCAAGGAAAATAATGAACACCTAGCAATGACTCTCCAAGCGTGGAACTGGATCAGCAGCATTGAAACCATCTGGGTACCTGTTAGAGCTACAGCTACTAAGGTCACATCTCATGTTTTCTGAATCAGCCACATTGGGGTGGGGCTGGAAAGCTGTCCTTTATCAGTCCCCTCCCTCCTCCCAAGCTCATGGATGCCTTCTCAGGGGTGAAAACCTAAAATACCGTACAAGGATTATTGCAAATAATGTGTGTAATATTCTAATTGACTAAATAGTAAAATATCTATAAGCTACAATAAGATTATCAGACCTTCATAGAACATTTACAGTGGCTCACTGATCAGAGGTGAAAATATATATAATATAGTAGATCCATAACCTGGTAGAATTCCCACCTATGGGAAAGGCAAGCAAGGATGTTTTTTAAAGTTCCTGGGAAAATTCCATTCTCTTTTAACTCATTCTTTGCACATTTTTTTAAAAAAGTCTCTTCATATATGCAATAATTACCAGTCAGGTGTTATAATGTTGCTTAATTATTACTTGGGAGCACAGTACATTCATTGGGTCAAGCAAGGGTAAAGGAAAGCATGACAGAGGATTGACTGACAGATACAGATGCAGATATCTATATTTATCTATCCAGATACTTATGATAAAATATAGGCTATAGTTTATAGTCTATAAACTTATGATAAACTATAGACTATAAACTATAGATAAACTCTCTAGATCTCTGATAAACTATATTTATCATTCTCTACATATTGAGAGGTTTCTAAAGAAAGATAATATGGAAAACTGTAGATATAAAAATGGACAACAACATCAAAACCATGGCTCTTGGGTTGATTCCAATTCATAACCACCTTCCAGGACACAGTAAAACTATGCATGGAAAGCAGACAGCTTCATTCCCCCCGTCCCCCACAAGGGGTGACTCAGCATTTCTGACATGGTCATTCCACTTTAACCTTTTGCTGAATATTTGCATTTTATCCTAGACATGCTAACTCAGAATCTATATTTCAAAAAGATCCTCATGTTGAATTCTGAGGCAGTATAGCTGGAGGAGAAAAAGAAAATTCTCCATTTGGGTCTGAAGTGGAACCTGCTTAAAATCTTGGGTCAACCAATCCAGGCCCTACTCATTGGCTTGAGGTTGATGCCAGTTCATAGCAGTTCTCAAGATTGGGGTAGAACTGTCCCCTTAGGGTTTCCAAGTCTGTAATCTTTACAGAAGCAGAAGACCTCATCTTTTTCCTGCTGAGTGGTTGGTGGGTTCAGATGTCCAGCTTCCTTTGTTAGTGGCAAAGCACATCACTGTTGTGCCTGCTGGTTGCCTCAAACTGGGCCTAGAAAGGTACAATCACAGCCAGAGAGAAAGGGGGAAGCTGGTCAGCCTAGGAACCCACTATAGAGTCTCTACAAGTATGAATTGATGCTATGGGAGTGGAGTTTGTTGCTGTTGTTGTTGTTGATAAACAAGGCATTGGTGTGTGTGTGTGTGTGTGTGTGTGTGTGAGAAGGGGCTTATGTCAGGGACCCAAGAGTATCCAGGAATGCAAGGACCCATTTTGCTATTTCCATTGCAGTTTGTGACACAGGATTTCTCTGTAGGGGTGGCCTTCCATGTTAGTGCCTGATATCTGTACAGAAGAGACAGGGAGTTTTCTGGTCAGGAGTGCATGAACTCTGGGACAAGGCACTTGGACCAAGAAAGGACTGTTTGTGTAAGATGATGATCTCACCCTTCATTACTCTCCAAGTTGAAAGCATCACCCTCACTCTTAAGGGTTTCCAAACTCTGATCCCAGTTTCCCATTCCCGCTATAGCTTCAACCTTCAACCTTCATTCCTAATCCTACGCTCTTTCTTTATCCACTTCCCCATGAGCCATGACTGCAGATGTCCCTTGTAGGAGAGAGGAGGTGTGGTTACAAAGGAAGAGGCTACTTCTGCTGTTGTTGCCATTAATCTAGTGACAATCTTTGTGTCATTCCTTAAAGGGCGATATCTTCAAAAGAGATGTGTATGTGTGTGATAGTATAAACTTGTGGCCTGTTTTTTTTTTTTTTTTGGACATGCTATCCCTGCAGAAATCGATGCCTGGAGTAGAACATCATACTTGGTAAAGTGGTGGGACTGAGAAAAAGAGAGAAAGACCTTCTATGGGATGGGTTGACACCATGACTGCCACAGTGGGCTCAACTGGAAGAACAACAGTGAGGTTGACCCTGTTGGACACCAGGTTGCTCCAAGCACCCCACAACAATATGTTTGTCTCCTTCTCTGTACTCATGGAATCTCATTGTTCCAAGTTTCAGCCAATTCTTTGAGAGTCCTTTAGTGCCTCTTCTCTTCTGCATGCTCAATATATAAAACTGACCTTGACCTACAACAGTCATTAATGGTTCTATCTATCTATCTATCTAATCTTTCACATACACGCATGTGCAAACACACAGACACAAAACCTATAGCTTGAAATAAACTTTACATTCAACACATGGCCTTCTGGATTATAAAGTGTGCTATTACTCATTCCTTAAGATAGAAATTGAGGCATCACTTCAATTAAGCAAGAGGAGATTGGGGAAAAATAGAGTGGAAGAGAATTAAAGTCATAGGGAACAATTAAAATAATCACTAGAAGCATTAACAAGTAGAATTGACAGTGTGGAAAATTGCATTAGCTAAGCAGAAGCTATCCTCAAGAAATAAATCAAGAAGAGAGAGATTAATAATAAATAGAGAAATGAGAGGAATGTTAGAAAATTTAAGATTGAGCATGGAGTGTCGATATGCATATAATAGAAGCT
The DNA here is from genome assembly GCA_004026705.1 of Nesogale talazaci. Classification (NCBI taxonomy): domain Eukaryota; kingdom Metazoa; phylum Chordata; class Mammalia; order Afrosoricida; family Tenrecidae; genus Nesogale; species Nesogale talazaci. The sequence goes on along the minus strand of PVJH01005920.1, from coordinate 80,949 downwards.
CTTGTAGAAGAGATGGGAAGGTGGGGGGATCAATAACACAGTAATAGACAGACACGACCAGATCTTCAAATGTAATAACCATGCTCATAAGACTAACATATATCAAGCTACTTGCAGCTAAAGCACTAAAGAGCAGTTGGAGAGATTTTTGCAGTGGGAAAAAGCTACAAGGAGGACTGCAAACTGATTTTGGTATCAATAAACAAGATTGCTGATTATGAACTATTAATAGAGATTTTTGTCATGCCCACAGTCATATACATAAAAATACACGAGTATGCCTAATTTGGCTTTGACGATCATCTGTTACCACCCACTTTACCATGCTTGTTCTGGTTAGTCAGAAAGCTTCAAAATTCCATATATTTAATTGTCCTGATAATCAAATTCATTATGAAATCATTCCCCCCACAAGCATGTCAATTACTCCCTAGTCCTCTCAAAGTTTTATGTCTGAGAACTTCTCTTATTGAAGATAAGGATAAGGTTTTATGGAAAGCTGTTCCCATATTTATGTTTACTGTCTCCACTGCTCATACACCACAGCCGCCCCCCCCCCACCTTATCACTCCTCCTCTAGTATTCTAACACTTCTCCAGCACTGCGATGAATTCACATTTGCGTTTGCAATTTTGGAAGTAATTTCTGAATGTAAGTAACTCACTTATTTCAATGAAAATTTGCGAAGCCAAACACATTCATATAAATAACCTCTAGCACAATCAAGATCTAGAACCATTCCATCACCCTGAGCAATTCCCACATGTCCCTTTGTCGTCACCCCCCCACCCACTCAAGGCACCCCGCGCTTCCACTCATAACCTACCCCCAGCAGCCACTCTCTGACTAGAAAGTCTAGCCCTTTAGTTTTGGACTTGCCACATTGTGTTGTAGTCTTGGAATCTGATCTCTCTCTCTCTCTCTCTCTCTCTCTCTCTCTCTTCGTATGGCACATTGGAAAGGTGGCCACATTGTTGTGTGCATCCCTTGTTCCTTCCTTTTGTTGTTGAGTCATATTCTAGCCTATGAGGTAGAGAAAAAAATGAAGTGCCAAACCACTACCCCTACGGTGGACAATTCGAACCTACCCATTAGCAGCTCATTGGCCCCTGGCAATGAAAGCATTTGCAGTCCAGCCCACAGCCCAGGATTAAATGTGGGTGTCTGCTTTTGAAGCCCTCTCTGGATCATTGGTGTCGTGGTATTATGCTTTGGGCTGTGATCTGCAGGGTCAGCAGTTAGAGACCACCAGGTGCTCCTCCTGAGACTTTCGATCCCCATGAGAAGTCACGGTCTTGGAAACTCCCAGGGCAGTTCTCCCCCTTCCTGCAGGGTTGTCAGGAGGCAACATTGGCACGCCGGCAATGCGTTTGGTTTTCCAGTTTGGATCATTGCAGTGGCCCCCAGGGACACTATCCCTACTTTGAGATCTGCTCATCCTAATCAAAGTTGTGTCTTAATGCTTTTTTCCTAAAAGTTATGTAACCTCCTGCCTCTGGTGGCATACACTGTGTTGATTTTTGTACTGAGTGCTAAATAGAAATTGAAATTCATTTTTTAATATGGAGGCCAATTTTTTTCATGGTTGTATTATCCTTTTCTATCAAACTGCCTTTGCTCCTTGGTAGAAATCAATTGACCTTACATGCATGAGTCTGTTTCCAGGCTTATTTGTGTTCCATTGATTTGTGGACATATCCTTTCATCAATATCGGACCATCTTGACTGCTTTAGTTTTATACTAAGCCTTGAAATCAGGTCATGTGAGTCTCCCAACTTTGTGCTTTCTATTACTTTCCACATTGTTATTACAATAAAACCTTGCAAAGCTAAAACCTCTGTCCATTGCAAGCATTTTAGAGAAGGAAAATTCAAATATTTTCCACTAGTAGTGAGCAATAGAAAGAGTGGCAAAACTGTCCTTTCAAAAAGAGAAAACCGGCATGATCAGGAAAAATAATGGAGTCCCATTGGGTTCTAGTTTTCAGAAGTTGCCCCCTGTATTTCCTGTCCAATTCCATGTAAATTCCAAAATCCGTTTTTACCAAATACCTTGCTGTGGTTTTGAATCAGATTACACTGACTCTGTAGATGATTTCAGCAGAGGAGAAACATTTGAACAGTATTAAGCCACTATTATAAGCATGCGTGTAAATCTGAGTCAGTATAAATAGCTGTTGTTCTCTGCCATCCGACATGCCCTATAAAAACAACAATGCAGTGGTAACAAGTACATCTAGTGCCAAGATCTTGGTTTTTGTTTCATTCAAATAAATCTGCATTCCTGATTCTAATACTTAGAGAGAAAATGATTCAATAAAGCAAAAGAAGTAAATAGACACCTCTATGGCAGTTGGTCAAGGGAGGAGGGGAGCAACATAAAAGGGCTTCCAAATGGTCAAAGCTGAAACAACTTGGACAGCAGCATAAATAGTGTGCATTAAAATCCAAAGTATAAGGTCGTATCCACGAGTCTATACTTATAAAATTGATGGTATAAATGAATAAACAGGGAGAAGAACTAAATATTAAACAGAAAAGAATCACAAAAACCTATATAAAGAATACTAGCCTCAGGATAGGAGAAATTCAGAAGTGGGTTTCAGATAGTGTCTTTGTTACAAAAGTGCAGTATTGAAAGTGGATAGAGAATGGATCACTGTACAACAGGTTGCCTAAGAAAAACCACCTCAGCCAGATGACCAAGGAATGATTGGGAAGCTCCTGAAGTCAAGAGGAGCCTAAAGAGACATAACTATAAAATTATGGTGTCCTGAATGGAATCCTGAAATATGAAAAGGGAAGTAGGTAGCAATTAAGATAATCTGAATAAATCATAAAAGAGCTAATCAACATTCAGCCATTTCAGGAGGTAGAACATGAGCAAGCACCAGTGATAGTAAAGGAAGAAGTTCAAGTTGTACCGAAAGCAGTAGACCAAAACAAGGTTCCAGGAAATGATGGAAAACAAATTGAAATGATTCACCAAAAGGATAAAGTATTGGAAGCACTAACTAGTCTCCCCCAGGAAATTTGGAAGACAGCTACTTGACCAACTGACAGGAAGAGATTCATATCTGTACACATTCAAAAGAAAGGTGACTCAGCAGAGTGCTCAGGTTCTAGAACAATCACTTAGATTCCACGCAAATGAATTTTTGTTGAAAATCATCCAACAACAGGTGCAGTACTAAACTGGGAGCAAGAAGTTCGAGCTGGATGTAGAAGAGACGTGGAAGTAGGGATAGCATTGCTAATGTCAGATGGAGTTTGGCCAAAAGCAGAGAATATCAGAAAGATGTTTACTGGTGTTATTGATTATACAAAGGCATTCAACTATGGGAATGATAACAAACTGTGGATAGCCTTTAGAAGAATGGGAATTCCAGAACATTTCATAGTGCTCATATGACACTTATATCTGGAACAAGAGAGAGTTGTGTGAACAGCAAAAGGGAATACTGCGTGGTTTAAAATCAGGAAAGGTGTGGATCAAGGTTGTATTCTTTCACTATACCATTTGTATGTGCAGCAGCAATCAGAAAAACTGAATGATAAGTAGGAAAAATTGGCATCAGGATGGAAGGAAGGCTTGTTAACAAATTGCTAACTGCTGATGACACCGCCTTGTTTGCGGAAAGTAAGTAGGACTTGAAGCACTTGCTGATGAAGATCAAGGGTTATAGTCTTGAGTATGGATTACGACTCAAAGGAGAGAAGACCAAAATCTATACTGGAATATAGCTAACATCATGATTAATAGAGAAGAGATTAAGGTTGTCAAGGGTTTTGTGTTGCTCAAATCCACAAGCAATGCTCATGGAAGCAGCAATCACAAGGTCAAAAGACAAGCTGCATCAGGTAAATCTGCTGCGTAAGATCTCTTTAATGTGTTGAAAAGCCAGGCTGTTACTTTGAGGACTAACGTCTGCCTGGCTCAAGCCATGCCTCATAAGCATGTGAAAGTTGGACATTGAATAAAGAAGGCCAAAGAAATGCTGATGTGTTTGAATTGTGGCATTGGTGAAAACTATTGAAAGTATCTTTGACTCCCAAAAGGAAAAACATCTGTCTAGGGTGAAATAAGATCAGAGAGCTCCTTAGAGTGGCCTAAGGTACGACTTTGTCTTACATGCTTTCCACATGTTGTCAGGAGACATCAATCCCTGGAGAAGGACATCACGCTTGGAAGCAGAGAGCAGTGTAAAAGAGGACGGCACCACGGCTGCAACGATGGACTGAAGCCCAGGAACAATTTTGAGGATGATGCCACATGGGACAACATTTTGTTCTGTTATGCATAGGTTTGCTGTGGGTTGGAATTGCCTGAAAGACACCAAACAACAACAAAAATAAATTATCCAGGGATCACAATGAATGATGTCAAATCAATCTTGGGCCAACAAATTTAATAAATACGTCATGTAAAAGAAGACTCTGGCTACAGGACACAAGGGGGTCCTCTGGATGTTTTTTTTCTCAACTTTTCTGCACATCCAGGACTGCCCCACCCATGACGCATGTGCTCTTTAGGACAATCAACCACAGGAGACTAAACAGGTCACATTCCAATACCGGCAGGAGGGGTGGGAATGGGATAGTGTGGACACATTATGAGGAGAGGAACCCATGTCCTAGCCCAGCACGTCTCAACCTGGAGCTCGAATGACCCTTTGACAGGGGTTGCTCGATGCATAGCAGTAGCAACATGACAGTGATGAGGTAGCAATGAAAATAATGTTGGGGTTGAGGTGTCACCACACCATGCAGAACTGCATGAAAAGGTTGAGGCATTAGGAAGGTTGGGAACCACTGTCCTAAGAGCATGTATGTACACATAGGTGGACGGGAAACTAAGTTTCTGAGTATACTTCAAACACAAAAAAAATATGCACACACGCAAAGTAGAACTCTTCTAGCAAGTAAATCCTTTTATTTTTTAAGCCTTTTAAAACAAAATTAAGGAGATAAAAGCTGGTGTCTGAATAGATTTTTCCCTCAGGATGCTCTTGGTCAACCAGTTATGTTGAATATACACTCTTTTTATTTGGTAAAATTATTGATAAAGTTTGATTTTATATGTCTTAGAAAGACTCTCCGCGCTTTTGTTCAGGGATTCCACAATGGCGAATCACCGCCTCCGTTTCTCAGTACTTTCAAGCCTTGCACACGCAGGAAGGAGTAGGGCTCCCTCTGTACTTCACAGTCTGTCCCATTTTAAAGAGTCCCACATGCTGACTTCTCAGTGATTTTCAGCACCATGAAGGAGGTGAGCTCTACTTTTTCGGACCTGCAATAGCTCTTTAATTCCTGGAAAGCAGGTTCTTTTTTGCTCTGTTCTTCCACTGTACATGGAATTGCCAAGCTTGTTAAATTTCCTCGAGGGCTGTAACATTTTTGATTGAGAAGGGACGGACATCTCTGTGGGTGTTGCCCTTCCAGTTATAGTGGCTCCATCTCCTTCCCAGCCTGCCTCACTAGTCCAGTCATGGACCTTCTCTAGTCTCCTGCTTACCCCCTCTTCTTTCTCAGGGGACCCCCAGTAGAACTTGCGGAAAATGACCATGCAAGTAAGAGCCAACTGGTACCCTGCATAGGGCAGCCAGGGTTCTGTATGCTCCCGCGGGTCCTTGGGTAGTCATTGGTAACTCATTTGACATGTGTTGCTTTTCCATCTGCCTCGGTGGAGTTCTGCCCTTGAGGAACCGGTCGGCATGTCACTCATCTTTGCTTGGAGGCGTTGAGGGAGACATCACTCTTCAGAACAATTGGCTTCTCTGTGAGGGACTCCAGAACCATTATAATATTATAAGCAAAATCAGGATTCTTGGATTTTATAAAGTGAATCCAAAGCTCTTTTAAATCTACACAGAGGGCTGAGCCCTGGTGGTGTCGTGGTTGTGCGTGGGACTGCGGCCCACTGGGATGGAGGTTCAATTCCAGTAGCGGCTCCACAGGAGCAAAGGCTGGGCCTCCAACTCCCACCATCAGAGGGCAGTGATGCCTCCCCCCCAACAAACAAACAAACAAAAAATAAATCTATACAGAAGCTAGATGTTTCTTTTGTGCCTTTCAAGTTCTTGAACGCCTCTCCCTTGATCTATTTCTTGGGAAAGTCCAGTTCATCCATTCAAACTCCTGTTCCTCAACATCTTTTCCACACACTCTCCCCTTACTCCTTTGAATGGATTCTGTTGATAAAATCTATGCATTCTTTAAAAGAAAATCTATGCATTCTTTCAGTTCACTGTGTTCACTGTGATTTGTCAAGTGAATGTTGAGGACATTTCACATGTTTGTCTCCACCACTAGACTATGTGGCTACAGAGGACAGACACAGCATCGTTCTGGCTTGTGCATCTGTCAGCATCATGTGTGCCATGCAGCGAGTGTTGAGAGCATGTTGGAGCCCACAAATGATCCCTTGAGGAAAAGTGTTTGGAGATGGACCGTTCATGCTAATGGGTCAAGGTGACTTGTCAGAATTCCACATGCAGGCGGAGAGGTGGTCCACTGCTTATTTATGAGAGAATCCAATTGGCTTTCTTTTTGCACAATTGCACAAGTACCTTGGTAGGTACATCCCATGACTCAGAAGAGAAACAGGTTGACCTATAACTGGCAGTAATCCTAGACAGTAGGAGCATAACCTCTGAAGTCAGATTACTTTTATCTTTGAATCTTGGTTCCCAATTTGCCAGCTGTGGGCTTTTTCTGCAGCTCACTCTCTCAAAGCAGTTTCCTCATCTGTCCGGCCGTGTCTGCTGCAGAAGCACTGCTGCAAAGATAGATGAGGAAATTCATATAAAGCACCTAGCGTATAGTAGATGCTCAATGCACAGTGCACACTCCTAGCATTTGGTGTGCACTTCCCCACCTCATCTCCCTGACATACCTGCTGACATGGAGTCCACCAGGACAGCCATTTATCTACACATCAATGACATTTTCCCCAGGAACGCTCACTGTTGCCTTCCAAAGTCAGAGCAAACATGTCCACTCACGCAGACCATCACTAACGCTGATCCGGAATGATGGGTTGGAGCACACGCTAGGAGACTGCACAAGGTTGCTTAGGGTGGAGCCTGTACGCTACCACTTTCTGCAGCCCTTGCCGTGGGTTACAGCTGTGTCCTTAGCCTGATCACGTGTCTCCTTCATGTTTAACTCAAAGCCCGTTGCCATCGAGTCCGTGCTGACACATCGTGACCCCTGTGAGTTTCCAAGGCTGTAACTGTTTATGGAGCAGCAAGCGCGGGCTTTCCCCAGTCTATGCTTAGCCTCTTCGTTTATAAAATTGTGCTGATCATACAGGATCCGACTTCCAGCTCTTGGCCCATGGTAAGCTATTGATTGTCCAGTTTATCCCAGAAGACTGCCTCTTGGCTGCCCAGTTGGCATTCCCTCTGGTCTGTGCAAACCTCTGGATTTGCCCTGTTCTACTCCCTGGACCTGCTGGAGTTGGATTTTCTTCCTGGCACACAGGGCAAGAAGAACTTTGGAAGGGAACTAGGCAGTAACCTGTGCTGTATCCACTTCTTAGAAGTACCAAAGTTGTTCTGTCGGAGGATTGGATAGGGGAGGAATTTTCAACCACTGGCTAAAGTGAGAGCTTTCTTTGCTGTCTGTGGACACTGCCCCCCCACCCCGTCTCCATTAATCCTACCCTCCATGACAGTCTGCAGACCTGGGACTCGAACCACTCCCGTCTGGAGCTCTGCCTACTTGGTCAGCTCTGTGCTCAGCAGCCTCCATGTTCTACAGTTCTGGGAGGGGCTGTGAAGTTGGCATTGGGCAGAGCCCACAGGGAGCCTGGCACCCTGAGGGGGGCCCTACAGTTGCAGTCGCCAAGGTCTAGGGCCTGACAGGACAGATGAAGCCTTTTGTTCCTGCAAATGGGCTTTTCCTGGCAGTGATGGAGCTAGCCCGAGTCCAGCCTGCTCCTCCTCCTCAGCTGCAGCCATTATCCTAAAGTGGTTTTATTGATCTGCTGACTCCCCGTCTCCTGCCTGCTCTCCGCGCCTCCCTGTGCCCCCTCTGCGCCCCACAGTCCATCTCCTAAATGCTCTGCAGCCGGCCTCACACGCCAGGCTTTTTCTTTGGGGGTGAGCGATGATTTTGAAGTCAGATTAGACAACTGCACTTGTCTCGTGTGAAAGCAGATATTCCCTTAGGGAAGGCATTCTCAGACTGGCAAAATGTACGTCTCCATTTACCAACCGTATGTTCTCCTGATCCCCCACCCCCACCCCCCAGCTTCAGGTTTTTGCCTCATCTAGGAAATATGGGTGATATGAAAGTTTTCTTTTTAAGTTTGCATTTTGACTGACTATAATATATTTTGCAAAGTCATGATGATCCTCCCATTTAAGCAATTAATAATCATATTTCTATTGCTGTGAAGTCTATTCGAATGGCTAGTGACCCGTGTGCTTTAGAGTAGAACTGGGCTTCAGTGCATCTTCAGTGGCTGGTTTATCAGAAGCAGATCACTGGGTTTTTCTTCTAAAATGTCTCTGGTAGCCTTGAACCTACAACCTAGCAGTTAGCTGATGAGCCTACAGGACCTCTTAATCACTTGCACAACTCAAACATAAGCCCAAACTGAATTCGCCATGATTGAGTCTATTCTGACTCACCGTGACCCTACAGGCCACGGTACAACTGTTTCTGGGGGTTTGGAAGTGAAAACCCTTTACAGGAGCAGAAAGTCTCATCTTCCTCTCTCTAAACAGCAGGTGATTTCAAACTGCTGTCTTTGCAGTGAGCAGCCTAACGTATCACCGCTACACCCCCCAGGGACCTGTAGGGGACTTCCTGACCCTCACGGATAAAGTATAACACCAACTTTGGGTTTCTGGGGTTTCATTTTTCTCTTCTGGAATGGCTGGTGGATTTGAACTGCTGACCTTATGCATAGCAGCCCAACACATAGCCCGTTTCACTAACAGGTTTTCTTGAGAATAATTGATTTAAAAGTTATAAATCTAACCACTAGCATTTACAAGACTTCGTGCTAGGGACCTTTGACACAGAAACCTCCCTGTACAAGGCTAGCTTTCTCATGAGTAAGCTGGGATCCTTACTGCTGTGCTGAGTAGATATTACTTTCCAAACTCTAGGAGGCTTCTTCTTTAAGGGGTGAGTGACCTAGGTGTTCATAACCTTGATGCTGGTCCCCCATCATCATAGGCATTCGCTTAGGAAAACAGAGAACAGAAATATCCTTATTGAGTTTCCCTGTGACACTTAGAGTTATTTAAACTATTTTAAGAGCAATTGGGATTGCAGGTTTCAAACAGTTTGCACTGGACCACTAACCTGAATGTTGGCAGTTTGTACTCACTTAGCAGCACCCTGAGAAAAAGGCCTGGACACCTGTTTCTGTGGGGAGGACAATCACGAAAATCCTGCACAGCATATCAGCTCTGGACATGGCTGGACTTGACTCAATGGTAATGAGTCTGATTTGAATTTTGGAGCCTTCAAGGAAAATAGGAAACCTCATTGATGATGTAAGGCTTTACTCAAAGTCCACAACAAGTCATCTGAGCTGCTTTCTCCCTACTGAGCCATGGAAGCCGAACATAAACACAACTGCTCTTAACTAGGCCAAGCATCTGGTGTCTGGGCTGTTCAGTGGGAACAATATGAGGCACCAGAGGCCAGGATGCTGTCATGACCTTTAATTAAACTTATGATCACCTTATGGGCCTGGGTGGAAGGCACATTTAGGAGAGATAAATGGACCTTCCGTGGGCCCAGGATGAATTACAGCCTTGTTAGAACAAGAGTGACGGGAGGTTTCTGGAAGAACCCGATTCTGGTTATTAGTGAAGACTGGAGAATGGAGCATCCGTGAGACAATCCCTGTACATAATTATTATTTATTACTATTGAACAATACTATCTGCTGTGCACCAATCCAGTCCATGGTCATATATAACATTGACATGCGCTTGGCCCTGACAAATCAATACCTTCTACTGCAGACTGTAGAGATGACTCTTGCCCTCCATGTGCCCCCTTTCCCCATCTTCATTGTGGGAGAGGGTGAGAGAGATCTAATGTCAGTTGCTCCATTTCAATATTAGAGTCTACAGAGGACCTTTGCTTTACAGTGAATTTGGCTGGAAGTAATGTTTCCCCTGGTTGAGTTGCATTATAAACTCCGCAGTATGTTTTCATTAGAAGAAAAGAACTGCCCACTTAGTAGAAAATATTTAATAAAGACAGTTCATGGGGAAGGCATGTCAAGGGTATAGTTCTGGGAGTCTGTTGTCAGAAATCTGGTTCCCGAGCTGTCATTATCTAACTAGTACCCTGACTTCCTCTCAGGACTTTGCTACTTTGGGGATTTGGGTGAGTCACTGAGCAAGCTTTGATCCTCAGTTCCCTCATCTGGACAATGAAAGGTTTGGACTGAATCAGAGATGTTGAGTACACAGCACATGTGCTCTCACTTGTGATTTCTATGGCTATAGCAGACATAGGTAATCAACGGTCATTCTTTCTCTTTATGATAAGCTAAAATAGAGTCTCTGCACATCTCTCAAGGAGGACTATTGACTGATCAGAGTGAAAACCTGAAAGAAAACCCATTTGGCATACTTGAATGACATGGCATGCTTGATAAGGTTACCGCCAGCCTGGGCATCCCAGGATCCTGATGGAATAGCTGCCCTCTTGCAGTTTTGTCCAGGCACCTTCCATCTATGATACCAAATCCTTGTTTACCTCCCGCGATTCCTCAAAGAGGTAGTGTATGAAGAAAAAAAACATAAGGAAGAGAGCTATTAATGGAATGCAAAGACATTCTTGTTGACAAATGAGACTGTTTTCTTCATAGCAAATTTCAGCCAGCCAAAGCCATACTTAATTGATAATTGTACTTTAACTTGTTCTTTCTCTTGATTTTTGAACTCTTCTTTTTTCAGTTTGGGGGGGGCATCACTGCCCTCTGGTGGGAGTAAGAGACCCAGCCTTGCTCCTGGATTTGAACCGCCAACCCAATGGGCTGCATGCCCACACACAACCACTACGCCGGGACTCAGCCTTTTGAACTCTTCTTATAGAACTTATCCTCTGTCATTTTCTGGAATGGTTTTCAAGAGAAGAGTTTATAATGTGCACATCAGCCATGTACGTAGCATGTTCTGGGGCTGATTTTCTGCAGGCCTCTCATTGCCACCTTTGACAGCTTCCAAAGTGAAGATCTTATATTTGTGTAGATGTATCAGTGCACAGGGATTTTAAGAAGCCCTCACCCGGGAAGCCTCAGCATTCATTTATTTGTTCTCTCTGCTCAAGGTGGCTCCTGAACTGGCTAGTAGTCTCAGCTGCCTGCTGTCACTTGTATTCACTTGTATTCACTTCTTGGTGATGGTGACAATGTATTTGCTGGTTGTTAAAGACTCTGCAAGTGCATACATATTTTACCATGTCATCTTCAAAGAAGATACATTTTAAAATAACACTGTCTCGCCAGTTCAGGCAAGAGAAAACAATGCAAATGTTCTCATCAAGGACTGAACTTGGAGACATGATCGGGTAGAAACCAATGGAAAGCATGAAGTTCCTCTTTCATAAAATGTATGCACCACCTCTCACAAGACAAGACTTTGATCTTTTAATTAGGTTACTTTAAATCAGACTAGTCTACCTTAAACACATGATATAAAAAGGCCCATTACTTCGCAGGGAAAGGAGGGGACCTCAGATTGCAAAGAGTCATTACAAATGGAAAGACTAGTGACTCAATGAATGAACTCCTTACCGTGAAGGAGAGACAGCATGGTACAACATAAGAAATCAGAGATGACTTTTGCTAACAAAGTCCTGAGTCATAATTCTAATTGTGTCACCAACTGTGTGACTTTGGATAACTTCCCAGACTCTATGCCTAAAGATCCCTGAGAACAGTGGTTCCCAACCTTCCTAATGCTGCGACCCTTTAATACATTTCCTCACGCTGTGGTGACCCCCAACCATAAAATTATTTTCATTGCTACTTCAAACTGTAATTTTGCTATGGCTATGAATTATCATGTAAATATCTGCTACGCAGGATGTATTTTCATTGTTACAAATTGAACATAATTAAAGCACAGTGATTAATCACAAAACTGTAAGTAATTATGTGTTGTGAAATATTCATTTCTAATGACAAATAAATGAAATTTTGTCTTGAAGCATGATGTAGCATGGGTAACAGTCTTCTTGCCTTGTACTCATAATGTGGGCATATCTGCATGTGGGAGGACCCACCTGGAGATGGATCAAGGAGTGGTCTCAGATTCCTAAGACTGTTGGAAATATGTGTTTTCTGATGATCTTTGGCAACCTCTGCTAAAGGTTGCCATTTGACTCCCAAAGGGATTGTGACCCACAGGTTGAGAACTCTTTTAGGTTGAGAATATAGAAGAAATTATGGATCAAGAGAACCTGTATAGATTGACTCTGCCTATGAATGACATGAAAGGCATAAAACATGCATATTAAAGGCTATTTCCTTGCTCTAACAATCCATGAGAAAATACACAAAAACGTGCCCCCTGGGATAGCTTGTCATACAGAGAGCATTTTTATATCAGCAGGGAAAAGATTTACCTTCTGATAGAAAAAGACAAGAATTGTTTCCTTGAGCAAATATTCTTAGCATGCTTTTAAAGGATGTAGGATGAACCTCTCCTCTTGACAAAACTGACTCTAATAATAAAAAAGAGAGGGCCTTTCTTTTCCTCTTTCCATCCCTCTGATCATGTCCCACTGACAGAGGCTGCTGTAAGGATTGAAAAGCCCACGATTTAATTCATGGAGCCATGTTTTATGGGTGGAAGAAGTTTCTCTTGGATGTAGGTCAGATCTTGCAGGTGCCAATTTCATGTCACTGCTCCCATGCAGTACCAGAGCTGAGGTAGGTGGACTGTGTGCCCATCTGGTTCTTGCTTTTAGGGCTGGCCTCTCTTGACTTTTCCACATAAAGATAGTGCAAAGTTGTACCTTGGGAATCAGTTTGCTAAGGTGACTTTTACTTTTGGAGAGAGGATGATGAAAACCTTCTTTGAGCCTTCACTGTAAGTTGTCTTCTGCAGCTCCTCTTTTACCAGAAGCCCTGTTCTTCAGGCTGTGTGATCTTGAATACTTCTCTGTCCCTCGGGCACAGATGAACTTGTGGATGACCCTAAGTTCTGTAAGGTTTACTAGGCAGCCTTACATGATCTGTGTCTCTGAGGGAACCTTTCCTAGGGGGAAAATGAAGTAATGAGAGGGAATCAGCATTCTATGTTTTTTCCACCAAAGTCCTATTAAACCAGCGGGATTTTGTATCAGTGAAGGCTATCCCTCTATCATGCCCCTCTCTCCCTTGAGAGGCTGGAGGACTTTTCAAGAGTCCGAATGCATCATCTGAATGCAGTTCAGTTCTGCCTCTAAAGCTGAGTGAACAACTCCAGCCTGGGCTAGTGAGAAAGAGCTGAGAGAATTTAAAATCCCAGCCAAGGTATTTGTCTGGTGTAGTCACTACTGCCATATACTCAAAACTAAAATGTATCATTTCTCATGCTGAGTTCCTGAAGGGGAAACCAAGGACTCTTGAACTCCAGATGGACCATGTGGACACACTGATTTCTCCGTGGGAATTTAGAAGTCAGAGATTCCCAAAGTTCCAACCTTAGAATCCAGGCGGATGTCTCGCCATGCCCTCTCCCAGGCGTGGATAGTTTTGGTCTCCAGAGGACCTTGCCCTCATTATGGACAAACTGGAGTCAATCCTGGGCTGCGCTTTGTCTGAGCACTTCACCGGACTCCATTTAGGCAGTTCTTTCATAATTGGGATTTGAAATGTCCCCAGGGCAGGAAATTCTCACTGTTATATTTGTGCCTTCCTGTAGGAGCTGGCGGATTTTGCTTTCATATTATGATTTCACTTACAGACAGGAAAATCATTCGGATCTGGAGTTGCCTTGATAACACTGCTGATGTGATTGCCAGAACTTCCCTGTGAGCCGTCCAAACCTGGGGACACTGCACGGCCAGCACTCCAAGGTTCCAGTTGGACCAGGTGTTGGCTTCAAGGGCAATCATGTGACATCCCATCATCATACTTATGAAAGTGCTAACTAACAATACAGATGTCCTCAGCCCACAATACACAGACATCTGAAATAGTTATTAGACTCCCCTCATCCCCGCCTTACGCTCCCCCACCCCGCCCAATGTTAAAACTCCATATCCTCACTTCTATCCAACAGAAAACCTAATTATAGATAACAAAGCACAGACAGGGAGGGCCTTAGGGTTTTTTCTCCCAATAAATGGCAGGCTTTGTTTATAGAGAAAGCACTAAGCACTCCTATCAACCGGTCTTTGCTAATGATGCCTTTGAGATGATGTTGTTTGGCCTTCCAGAATGGCTCAGACACAGGATTGTTTATGGAATGCAAGAAGGTTCTGAAAGGTTTGCGGCCCAATGCTTCTACAGAGCTGAGGGCCATCTACAAGTTCATCCATGCCCGAGGGACAGAGACGTATTCAAGATCGCTCCGTCTTAAGAACAGGGCTTCTGGCAATATAACAACTTGTCAAGCTGTCCCTAACTCCTAGGGAGCAGAGGGAACACCACAGGGATGATATTTAAAACTGTCTCGGAGGTGAGTGAATCTGAAAACTGTAATGTGATGAGTGTGCAGCTCTTTAGATGCATATTGGGTTCTCATAGACCAGCCACAGGAAGTTCAAACACTTTGGATTTGAATACTTTTGAAAGTTATGCCCCCGATACCAAATTCATGTTCTACCCAAACAGCATCCAACTAGTTGCAAAGAAGATTCCTCGGGGTACCATGGTTAAGTCAGTGCTGCTGCTCCAGAGGTTAGTGACAAAATTCCACCAACCTGCTCTCTGGGAGGCGACTCATTCCCATAAAGACTTCTGCTTAGGAAGGTCCATTGGGGCATTTCAACTTTGTCCATTGTGGTCACTAGAAATCTAGATCCAAACAATTGCACACCAGAATACAAGGTCATTGCCACAGCTTTCTCTCGCAGGGTAGTTGATTCCTGGTCTCAAATCTCAGACCTTTCTCTTTGCACCTGAGCATTGAGCTGCTTTGGGGCAAAAGTTAAACAGAATTCCAAGCTTGACACGGTCCTGGAGGAGGTCTGCTGCTGGCATGCTCTGCACTTTGAGGCCATTGTGAGAGCGAATGGGGAGAGGGAAACTAGAGATGGGTGAGTAAATGAGAAGAGGGGAGAGCATCCAGCTTTGCATCTGACCCTTTCCTTAAGGTCCCTGGAACATAACGAACTCTCTGTGGTTAGGGCAACTATAAATGTTGTCCTTGCCTCACGCCCTTGGAATGAGTGTGGAGACGAAGTCCAGCTGGAGGAAGATGGCATGAGTCTCTCTCCTCACCCTCCCTTCTGCCATTGGCTTCCTTTACTCAGTTCTCAGGAAAATTGCATGTGCTTTTCCTGTCTGCTTGTGCTCTTGCACTTGATTTGCACTACAAATCATTTTTGAGTGTCCATTGTGGGACGACCGATTCCTAAGCCTTAGAGATTCAGCAATGGGAAAGACAGATTTCTCACTTGTTCTCCATCCGTCCATGATCCTTGTGAAATCAAAACTATTGCCAGTGACAATTACTGACTTTAGGAGAAACAGAGAGGGAGTTAGAAACGTCTAGTTTAGATACTACCTTCTGGTCTTTATTTTTCCTCTTATCTTCTATTCCATCATTTTTCAAGTATTAAATTCAAATAGCGGAGAGTTCACTGTGGTGAACTGACTCCATGAACTTGTCTTTTTTTCTTTGCTTGTTTGTTTAAACAAATGGGGCCATTGGAGCTGTTTCATGTCCCATATGAATTCAGGTATATAAACACTTTCAAAATTTAATTAGGTGTCCTTAGAATATTCAATAATTGTAACTAAACAATAGTTTTCAGTTCTGTAGTCACTTGCAGATTTGAGCATTTACCCCATGGATTTTTCTTTTTGCTTTGGAAATACAATAGGTACACCCTGTCCGATGGGGTAGACACTAACCATATGTTCTGATGGTGTTGCCGAGTAAGTATCAGGCAGATAACTGTAAGGTTGTTTGTGGAAACCAACTGCCCATCCATGGGAGAGAGATGAACCTTCCAGATATCAAGAAAGATTTACAATGCCTCAGAAACTCAACACAGGGGCACTGTGAGTAGCAACCAAGTCCAGGGCAGAAAGTTTCACTGCATGCAGATTCTAAGCATTAAAGTGTAGTCAGTCCAAATGAGGAGGGACTGTAAATCTGAGAAGCACATTGGTGTTAGAGAACTTGACATTTTAAACAAGAAGGTGCAATGCTACATTACGAGTTTTTTATTGTTTGCATGTTCAGATGAAATTATTTTGACTATACTGTGATATAAAATATATTATTAAAATTGGTTTCACCTATACCCCTATGGAACCATCAATGAATGAATGGATAAGTGAACTATGGTATATGCACAAAATGGAATACTGTGCAATGTTCAAGAGTAATGAAGGATACAAAAAAAAAGGAAAGAAAATTCACAACAGCACGAATGGACTTGGTGGTCATAATGCTGAATGAAATGAGTCAATCAGCATAGGATAAATAGTATCTGAGGTCACTATTACAAAATATCAGCAAAGTGTTTACTCACGGTGAGTAGACTACACAAATTCATAAGCATGCATATGTACATAAGAGAGAGTTTTATATAAAGGGTAATTGTACATTAAGAAAACATCCTAGCCCAGTCCAGGTTAAGTCCATAAGTCTGATATCAGCCCATATGTCCAACAGCAATCTACAAGTCCTCTTCAGACTCACAAAACACATGCAATGACCCCAAATACAGAATGATCACAAGCCAGTGGGTCTTAGGATCTAGTGGTATCATTTTATCGCTGGCAGGAGTCTCCATGTGGCTTCTCTGGGTCCCGGTTTCTTGGCTCAGGGTAGGGCTTCGTGGCTTCTTCTCTGGGATGCTCACGGGGAATCAGCTTTGTGTCTTGTTAGCAGAGTGTCTCCTGCTTCTGAGTACCAGATTTCCTAGAATTCTCCGAGGAGAAAGCCATTCCTCCTCATTGGAGGACTCCAGATTGGCAGGCTACACTCCTACCCTCTTCCTCCTCAAATTGACACCAGATTAGTTGCCCGCCACACTCACAGAAACCTTCTTTCATTGTTACCATGGATGAAAGGGAAATTGAGAAGGCAGCCAAGTAGTAACTTGGATAAAGATTACTTATAGATCGGTGTCAGACATATGGGCAAATGTTGGACTTAGGGGCTTGGACAGCACTAGATTGGAATGCTTTCTTAATGTGCACTTACTTTTATATAAAACGCTCTTGTATATACATATGAGTTCCGATGGATTTTCTCCGATGGGTGTTAGTCTTACCCAGACTAACACACGGTCTCAGAGGATCACTACATTAATGGTCATGGCAGAGTTCACAAAGACAATTTTCTCCATCCGACTATGGAGAATGGCAATGGGGTCCATAAAGGTTGGCAAGCAGCAACTATGGTCTTTTGCAAATCCAGAGAAAAGATGAGAGGAGAAAGCTAGAGCCTCCAGGAAGCACTTATTCCTGTGTGGGCTAAGCAAGTCACAACTTCCACTCCTCAGACGCAGAAGAACTGGATGGTGTCTGGTTGCCAAACTTGAGATCATAGTAGAAAGTCCCAGACAGCATGGGGTGGGGGTAGGAGTGGAGTAGATTAAAATCCAAAATTATATCTCAACAGGGAAAGGGGCACCAGACTTCAACCCAATGTTCCAAGATGTGAATGCAACATACCAGCATGAACTAGGGAACCAGTAGAGAGGTCTGAGGGGCTGGCCCAATCTCAACTACATGGGCAGTGGCCCCTCCCCAGAATAATTAACTTCAGAGGACAACACTGAAACTACAGCTCAGGGAGAAGGACATACCTTCTCAGAGTACACAGGAGCAAATGAAGTGGGAGGAAGTGAGAATGGAGCATATGCTGGTCCACCAAGTCTTGAGGATGATATCGCTGCTCAGAGCAGCCAATCCACACAGAAGACCATATGACTGGCTCCACAATGAAACACCACATCCCACACTGATCCCTAATCCTACAGGGGACAATGCTGGAGATACAGAATCAGAATCGCATCCCATATGAACCCACTACCTGAGGCACAACACTAAGGGAGTACAACAGAACAACAAGGGGAGCAGAACAAGGAAGTTCCGAGGGCATACCAAAAATAGACGTTGGGACCAGGGCAAGGCACCCTATCAGACTCAAACAGAAAATACTCCTAAAGGTCAACAAACAGTCCTTGAACTATTTATAGCCTTTTTTTGTCAGTAGTTTTATTGTTGTTGTTATGTTTTGTTGCTTTGTTTTACACTGTCTTGTTTCTGTGCACGTTGTTATTTCTGCAGGTCTATCTAGATAAGATAGACTGGATAAACAATCTGGTGGAGAAAACAATGGGACTGATAGTTCTGGGGGAACATGGGAGCGGGGGCGGTGGGGGAAAGGAAGTGAGTATTAACAAACCCAGCGACAAGGGAACAGCAGGTGATCCAAAATCAGTGGTGCGGAGAGTATAGGAGGCCTGGTAGGGCTTGATCGAAGGGAATGTAACTGAGAGGAATTACTGAAACCCCAAGGAAGGCTGAGCATGATAATGGGACAAGGGGAAAGGAAAAGGAAATAGAGGAAAGAACTAGGAGGCGAAGGTCATTTATAGAGGTCTAAATAAAGAGGACTGAGCCCCGGTGGCGCAGTGGTTGAGTGCGGGACTGCGGCCCACTGGCTTCGTAGTTCAAATCCAGCAGCAGCTCTCCAGGAACAAGACTGGGTAGCTCCCACGACCACCAGAGGGCAATGATGTCCCCCCCCCCCAAAAAAAAAATAAAGGCATGCACATATATAAATCTATTGGTATAGGAGGATGGGGAAATATATCTATGTGCATATATTTATAGCTTTAGTTTTAATGTAGAAGATGGACATTGGCCCTCCACTCAAGTACTCCCTCAATACAAGAATACTTTGTTCTATTAGACTGGCATTCCATGATGCTCACCTTCCCAACATGATCACTGAAGACATAGCAGGTGCATAAGCAAATGTGGTGAAGAAAGCTGGTGCTACTTGGTTATCAAAAGATATAGCGGGCTGAGCCCCGGTGGCCTAGTGGTTGTGCGTGGGACTGTGGCCCACTGGGATGGAGGTTCAATTCCAGCAGTGGGACTGGACCTCCTACTCCCACCACCGGAGAGCAGTGATGCCCCCCCCCCCAAAAAAAAAAGATATAGCACCTGGAATTTTAAAGGCTTGAAGGTAAACAAGTGGCCATCTAGCTCAGAAGCAACAAAACCTACAAGGAAGAAGACACCAGCCTGTGTGAGCATGAGGTGTCGAACAGCTCACATATGAGGCATCAAATAACAAAAAAATCAAGTCATTGTGAATGGGGGTTGGGGTGGAGTTTGGACTCAAGACCTATCTGTAGGCAACTGGACATCCCCTTACAGAAGGGTCTCGGGGAGTTGACGAGCCAGTCAGGACACAGTGTAACAATTATGAAACATACTACTTTCCTCCAGTTCCTAAATGCTTCATCCACCATCTTCTCCCCCCCCATTATCATAATCCCAATTCTGCCTTATAAATCTGGCAGGACCAGAGGATATACACTGGTACATATAGGAGTCGGAAACACAGGGAATCCAAGACAGGTGATTCCTTCAGGACCAATGCTGAGAGTGCCAATACTGGAAGAATAGAGGGAGGGTGGAGTAAAAAGGGGGAACTGATTACAAGAATCTGCATCTAACCTCCTGCCTGAGGGATGGACAACAGAGAAATGGGTGAAGGGAGACAATGGACAGTGTAAGATATATAAAAAAAGATATAAAAAATAACAATAATTTATAAATTATCAAGGTTTCATGAGGGAAGGGGGAACAGGGAGGGAAGGAAAAAACAAGGAGATGATACCAAGGGCTCAAGTAGAAAGAAAATGTTTTGAGAATGATGATGGCAACAGATGTACAAATGTGCTTGACACAGTGGATGCATGCATGGATTATGATAAGAGTTGTTGGAGCCACCCTCCCTCCCCAAAAGATGTGAATATTGATACAAAGTATGTATGCATCTATTGTGATAAGAGTTCTATGAGCCCCCAATAAAATGATTTTTTTAAATCCAAAATTGTCAAATTGACCACACTTATTGGTCTGTATCAAGACTGGTAGACACCTGAGGCTGTGACCCTTAGAAGCATTTCAAGTTTGGAACTGAACCCATCCCTGGGGTTCGATTTCCAGGTCTTTCAAGAGAAGAGCAGAGCCAGGGAGAAGCACACTGCTTAGTACAATCATCCAGACAAGATACAAAGGTGACAACTCTCCCACCCCCAGACGAAGCTCAGCAGGCAGGAAGGGGCAGAGAAAAGGACAAAGAGAAACAGGAAACCCATGGAGGAAGGGAATAGTGCTGTTACATGGAGGGGATTGCCATCACAAAATGAAATCTGTGCAAATTGCTGAACAAAAAAAAACAATTTGATCTTTAAGCCTCCGCATCAACAACACATTTTAAAAGTGTGGCAATCAGAAAACTTTAAACACTATCTCTTATATTTCTACAGGCCAGCACTGCCAGCCTTTCGATCATGAATGCATGGGTTGTCATGGCCAACCCTGCTCACTAGTAATTTTCCTTGACTCCAACATTTATTAGTGGAATTGTGACATAATACATTTCATATAACACTGAAAGTTTATCGGGTCCTATGTAGGGGGGCACAAAACACTAGCCTCTCTTGGTATAGTGGCTATCTATTGTGCTGCTAACCACAAGGTCTATAGTTTGAAACCATCACCTGCTCCTTGGGCAAAAGAGGATGCTGTCTGTTTCCATAAACACAGTCTCAGAAACTGTCAGGGGTAGTTCTGCCTGTCCTACAGGGTCACTATGGATCACAATTGACTAGACCAGTGGTCAGCAAACTGCAGCTTGCGAGTAAATGTCCAGTTTTGAAGTAACATAGAACAAAATTCTTATTTCATATCACAGTAATTTCATTTGTTTGGGGAGGGGGGAAAGCATATTTAAGGCTCTTGAGTGATTTTAAAGTTGTTAGGAGGGATAGGATTGTCTCTTCAGTCTCCAGAGTTTGCTGACCCCTGGACTAGATAATCAAGAATTGCTGTTGTTGTTGTTGTTGTTGCGAGGGAGTCAATGAGTGAGACAAATCATCAATGGACTTGCCTGCTAATGAAAAGTTGTATTTTAAAAAATCAGTCATTAAAAATCCGATGAAGCTAAAGTGAGCAGATTTTAAGCGGGATACCATTGACCGGGGGGCGGGGGGGTTCTTGATGAAAAATTTGGTCTATATGGAGCAACACAAATTTTCATAGAACACAAAAATAGTATTGTAATATATTTATTTTAATTTTAAAATGCCGAGGGATGTTGTTAAATTGTTAAAAAGTGGGATGTCTGGTCACTTTATATGAAGCACATTTCTACCCTGAAGCTCATGGGGCCATCATGAATTCACATCAACTTCAGGGAAACTGATACGGGTCTCTGGTATACAGAGGAGTGGGTGCCAAGCATACAAAATTAAGAAGACAAATCAGTCCTCTCCCTCACACAGGGGACTTGGAATCCCAATGAAACAGAGTGATCACACCTATTTACATAGTGGACCTCAGCACTGAGCAGTTCAGACCTCAAGTGTTTGAGAACAAGGACAAGTTTGGTCACACTCGTCACCCACAGATATGCAGGGTCTTGTGGTCATTAGTCTACAGCAGCTCCAATGTGATGCCTCACCAAAGTTTTACAGTAAATTGATTTCTTTGGTAAGAAATAGCTATGTTGGAAACAAATGGCAGGCATACCTGTGGTCAGAACTACCTGGCAAAATTCTGGGTAAAGAAAATCACCTAGGTTCCTTCCCATCAAAGTTTTCAGTCTCCAATCATTGGAGACTCCCATGAACCATCGGCAGAGGTATACCAGGAAGGCGTTCTAAACATTTTTTGGAGGTGGGGGGCATCACTGCCCTCTGGTGGTCATGGGAGCTAGCCAGTCTTGCTCCCAGAGAGCTGCTGCTGGATTTTTGCTTTGGGTGGACTTTCCCTTCCGAGAAGAACATTTTGTACCATAAACTCTAGGTGGCGATGCGCCATCCTCACCGTTTGAGGACCTGATTGCAGCCATGATGACAATCCAGCTCTTAAAGGAGCTTCTTCTTTTCACTGCACCTTCCACTTCCTCTAGCAGGATGTCTTTTTCCTGGCAGCTCCTGGAAACACGTCCAAAATACATGAGCGTTACACTACTCTCACACACTCACTGCCTTGCATTCCTTCTGACTCATAGTGGCCCTACAGGACGGGATGAAAGTCCTTGTAGGAGTGAAAAACCTCGTTTCCCCCTACTTATCAGCTACTGCTTTCAAACTGCTCATTTTACTGCTAAAGGCAAGACATCTAACCCATTGCATCCCAGAGCTCGCTGCTACAGATTGTCGCTGCTGTTACAAATTTCCTTTCAGTGTTCTAACCCCAAATCCGTCGTATGCGTTTTGTGCCGGGGTTCTATCATCTTTGGTTATTTCTCCTGGGTTGGTTTCAACTTGTAGTAAGGTTCTGCCCAATAGAACAAGACACTGGGAAGTCCTGTTCTCACAATCATGTCTATGCATGAATTCATCCTATCCATGCTGTTCTTGTTTTGCACTGACGTTCTACTTTCCTAAGCATGACGTGCTTTTCCAGAAGCTGGCTGCTCTTGAAAATACAGCCTGAGTATATGAGAGAGTCTTGTCAGCTTCACGTCAAAGTTGCTTTTTGGACTGTGCATCCTTCAAGACAGACTTGTTCATCTGAGAGTTTGCGCCACTGCAAAGATGCTTTATCTACACTGACACTCAAAAAGGCATAGTTGTATGTGAATGGATATATTGAATTGGATAAGATGTGGCCCCAAAGATACTATTAGAAGAAAAAAAATAATTAGCATCTCTTGGGGGACAGAGTGGGGCGGGGAATAAACTCTTGATATCAAGGAGTTCAAGAAAAAAGAAAATTATTTAAACTGATTGTGGCAGCAATTGTACATTACTTCTTCATGCGATTGAGCTATAGAATGTTGTGATATCTGTAAGAGCTCCCAATAAAATGATTAATGGGGAAAAAAGACAGTTTTTCTTCAGTTTTAGTCACTGCTTAGTTTTGGCCTGCATACCAGGTGACGACATGGTTTGGGCCTGGTGTACCTTTGTCTTCAAAGTGATGCTTTTGCTGTGTCACACTTTAAAGAGGGTTTTGGGGGGGTAGTATATTTGCTTAATATAATGTGTCATTTGGTTTCCTGCCTGGTGCTTCCATGGATATTGATGGTGGAGCTAAGTAAAATGAAATTCTCGACACGTCCAATCATCTTTGCCGTGCATTGTGATATTGCGGCTTGGGACTGTGTGAGGCTTTGTCATGGTTTTCGAGGGAGATGTAGCCCACAGGGAAGACTGTAAGCTTCGCTCTTCATCAGCAGGTGCCTCGCATCTTCTTTGTGTCATCTGCACCTTGCAGGTCGATGGTGAGTCTTCCTCTCATCCCGATCTTCATGTCTTCCTCCAATCATCTTCAAGGAGTTGGCTTTCTCAGGATATATTCTTAGCATCCAGCTGTAATAAGTCAGGTGAAAGGATACCAACTAGATACACACCTTCCTGACAGGAAGTCAGGCAGCATCCCCATGGTTTTATTCCAAAGTCTGTTTCTTGAACTAGTGGTATGTGAATGGTTATATTGGATTGGGGACGATAAGGCCCAAACTTGGCATAAGTTTCATATGAGCACAATACATGCAGCTGGAATTCCCATTCTTTGCAATGCCATCCATCACTTATGGTGATCAACATAGTTTGACACCTTTGCATCACCAATTAAATAGTTAGCCATCTTCCTGGCACTTTCAGTAAAGATCCATCTGACATAAACAACGATGCCCTTCATTCATGTGCACTTATAACTCTGGTTTGGATTTCTAACAGCTCCCTTTGGATGTAACTCTGTTTTGAATTAACTTCAACACAAGTTTACTTGCATGTGACATTAATAATATTATTCAACAATTTAAAAAATTCTGATGAATTGCCTCTTCTTGGAATAGGTACAGTTGGTTTGTCAGGTAAGTATTTTCCAGGTTTCTTAGTTAATTAATTAATTGATAATTAACTACTTCCAAGATTGCATCCATGACATCCCATCGTTTCCTGGATCCTTGTGTTTTTTTTATATGCCTTGGACTTCTTCCTTTAAACCATCAATTCTCAATCATGTGCTACCTCTTAATAATATATATTTTTTAGCTTACAAGGAGGCACTCTAAAAATTGGAATCATTTTTTCATAGCTGTGTATATAATTTACACCTTCAAATTTACTCTCTATTGAACTTAATAACATTAGTCAATTCTGTGATTCTGTTCTTGAAAATGTTGTTTTCAAACTCATCTTCGTTTTTTTTTTTCTTCACCTCTCCTGCTTCTTCAAATCACTGTCCTTTCATGTCCCTCGTCACTCATGGAAACATAAAGAACTTGCACAGAGAAAGGTCAAGTGTAAGAATAAGGTGCAAGGGGCAAGAGAGACATGCTGTTTTTTGCCAAAACCTGGCACACTGTGATGGCTGCTTGCACAGGTGCACTGTTGTGGTGACAAAATCACTCCCCTGTCTGCCACAAGACAGAACTTTTTTTGTCACACACTGTTATGCAATATTGTCAAAACCTCTAAATAGAGAACTTAACTAATAGCCTGACCTGAAAGAATGAACTCCAAATGTAATATAAGTCAACATTTTCATCTCTTCAGGAAGTTGACAGATGTTCAAAACAAGGTTTGTCTTCAATCAACATTTCACTTTTTTAGAAATGAATAAACCACTCATACACTTGGGTTTTCCCCATAGCACTGTCCTTGTAAACGCTTCAAAGTCACAATGGTTTCTGTGGCATTTTTCTCAAGCAAGAAACAAAATTTTTTTGTTTTGTTTTGGGGGGGGCATCACTGCCCTCTGGTGGTGGGAATAGGAGGCCCAGCCTTGCTGCTGGATTTGAACCTCCAACTCAGTGGGTCACAGTCCCACGCACAACCACTACGCCACTGGGGCTCAGCCCCAAGAAACAGAATTTTACAGTGCATACTGTTTGCTTAAATTGACCATCATTAAAAATGATGTTTGAGCACAACTACTTTTACAAAAAAGCTCACTGTGACCAGATAGAACCTTCCCAGGTGAGGCCACTGGGTGCACTAACTCCAGGTGAGTTGCTGAATGCTTCTCTAGTGGGAAAAATGCATACTACAAAAGCTCTGATCCATTCAGCACATTCCAATATATTTTTAGTATCCCCTCATATGAAATGATTGAACATTGATCAATTCTTTTTGTTACAGTGATTCTGTGTATGTCTGTCATCTATTTTTATGCTTCCCACATCATCCAACATTTTGTCCATATTAATTGTCACTGAATCTATTACAACTTATGCCAACCCTGTTGGGCTAAGGAGGATTGCTCTCTGAAATCTAGGTGCTGTCAATCTTTACAGGAACAGAAAGTCTCAGTTTTCCTCCATGGAACAGATTGTGGATCCAAACCACTGGCCAATATTACAACCTGATGCTTGACCTCTTCCTTCAATTCTATCAGTTGTAGAAAAACTGAGTATGTTCTTCTTTTTGGTTTTTTATTTCCAGATCTTTGCACATTGCAGGTGCCTACTTTGGCCCCGTCAACAGAGAGCTTGTGGTAGTTATGTAATCTGTTGTCTATTTGAGAGGATTAGGAGTGAATGGGGTGCAGTTTAACCTATCAATCAGGCTGCAACTTAATGACCTCATTTGGAAGCGCTCAGGACACAAGTACCTCCCTGGAGGCAATACATGGGCTCAGTCCCTGCAAGGCATTCTTGTTGATAGCAGGTAGAGACTTAAAGCTAGAGATGGCACATGGAGACCCCTGCCAGTGCTGAGAAACTTACACCACCACTGTATTCACAAGACTTTTCACTCATGGGGTCTCTGATTGTCCTGCATTCAGCATCGTTGCATGTATTTTGTGAATCTGAAGAGGAATTTATAGATGGTATTGGACATGTTGGCTAATATCCGATTTATGGACTCTTCTGGACTGGACTAGGATGTTTTCTCAATATTCAATTGCTCTTGTGTATAAAGCTCTTTCTTATACACATATGATTGTCTACTATGAATTTGTTTCTCTAGTCTAACAGAGAGCTAAAGGGTAAATCTACCACTCATTTGCCTGCTTGGTTTGACATACTACTGGGGATTCTGTGTTGTCCTGATGCGGGAAGCTATGCCACTGATTAAGGCCAGCAGGATCGCCCATGGTGGACAGGTTTCAGTGAATCTTCCAGACGAAACTTGGAAGACCTGTCTAGAGATCAACTTCTGACAATTACCCAGGGAAAACCCTAAAGGCCCAAACAAAATTTTGTCAGATACTATGCTGAGAGATGAGTTCCCAAAGCCTCCCTTCGAACAAAGTCGAAATATACAACTGCCTCCACAGTGGAGTTACCGATTGTGATGGCACACACTCTACATGCTGTGCATGGGTCACCATGAATCAAACCTGACTCTTCGGCCACTAGCAACAAGTGAGAGACTGGGGGACTGGAAGAAGGGCCAAAAGCTTGCTTGGCTCTTTCTACGTCCCATTCATAGGAACTCTGTGGGTATATTGGGTTAAGCATGGGGCTGATAACCACAGGTTCAGCACTTCAAAGTACCATCTGCTGTGTTGGGGAAAGATGAAAGTATCTGCTCACATAAAGATTGACAGTCTCAGAAGCCCTGTGGAGCAGTTCTGCTCTGTCCTGTGGGCTCACCAGGATTCAGAATTGACTTGACTACAGCACATTAGGCTTTGTTGAATTGAACTCTCTGAGTTGAGCCAATGGTTCGACTCTTGACTGCGGGCTGAGTAGTTGGTTGGAGCCCACTTCATTTTGAAGGTTGTGTGGAAGAAAGGGCTAGCGACTCGGTGCTGGAAATTCTGTGGAACACACTTGTCCTCTGACACATAGGAAGTCACCATGAGTCAGAATCAACTTGACAACAACTAGAACCTTCTAGTGCAGGCTCTGTGCTGATGAATAGTGAGACACTGGATAAGTAAAAGAACGAATCTATGAAAGAAGATATGTTAATCTTAATACAGAAAGAAAGAAATCTCTTCAGACTAGACCTATCTGGATCAGCTGCATCTAGAATAAATATAACATGAAGTCCATATATAGTTAAATAATTTTCTATTCAGCACATTGAATAAAGTAAGTAGAAACACATGAAACTAGTCTTCAAATTGTATTTTATTTAACCAATATACCCAAGATATTAATATATTTCAACATAATAAGTATAAAACAATTTTTGAATCAATTAAATTTTTATTTACATTATGTCTCTAACCTGTTGCTGTTAAGTTGATTCAGACCCATGGCGACCCCACGTGGCACAAAATAGAACAACTTCATAGGATTGTCTCAGATGTGATCGTTAGAGAAGCAGATCAAGGTACCTTTCTTTTCATGGTGCTGTTGGATTGATTCAAATCTACAAACTATAGAACAGCAGCAGAGCATACATTGTTTGCACCACTGAAGGGCCTTACATTATTTTTCGAACTCTTCAAAAGGCAGTGCATGTTTTACCATCATGTCATCTTTAGTTGCCATAAAGTCTGTTACAAGACATAGGTGTCCTATGCACCACAGAAGGAAACATTGCAGAGTGCTGTGCCATCCTTCCCATTGTTCCTGCGCTTAGTCCCTTGTTGTCACTGCATCAGCCCATCTATCAAAGAGAGGGCTTTCCTCGTTTTCACTGTCCCTTGGCTTTCCCAAACACTGTGTCCTTCTCAGGGACTGGTCTCTTCTGAAAGGTCCAAAGTACATGAGACTATCTCTCTATCCTTGCCTCCAAGGAGAATGCTGCTTGTACTTCTTCCAACACACATTTGTTGTTCTTTTGCCAGTCCATTCTTCACCGGCACCATGATTTATTGCATTGATTATTCTTCCATCTTTTGAATGATTAAATGTCCAATTTTCACATGTATATCAGGCAATCAAAAATCCTCTGACTTGGGTCAGGTGCATCTTAGTCCTCAAGGTAACCTTCTTGTTTTCCAACAAATGGACAGACAACTGGTGATTACCATCAGACACATTCAAGGTGGACAAGTCATATTTCATGTGTTCAAAAGGTTACCATAGTTCATGACTAACATATTAGTACCATTTGTTACTGGGGAGTAGAATAGAACACTCTTGGGTTTTTTTTTTAATTATGGAAACATTTGGCATTAGTAAAGAGCTAGTAGGGTACTACTTCTTGGGTTTACCAAATATTGGATGAAAATATAAATTTCTGCTGCAACTTGTTGCTACCAAAATTGTTTACTCACAACCAGTGTCATGGAGGAGAAAACAAAGTAGGGCTTAATTCTCAAACATACCCACTTTATCCTGAAATCTGATTGCCTTTGCTGGAACTTTGTTTTCAACTGTAGAACTTGATCTTCTACTGTGGAAACCTATGTCCTCCTCTGGAACTTTTCCAAGCACATCTTTTTCCTAATGCATTCTGTGAATTTAAGTCACGCATGGACACACACACACACACACACACACACACACTATGAGAAAGCACATTTGACCTTTCTCTCTTGAGTAGTTTTGATCTTCAATCTCTCTTTATTCCACCTGGGACCCATTGTTTTAAACAAGGGTATAAAAGGGCCTGAATTTTCTTACCTCCTCTTTCTTGGGCCAAAGATTTTCTCAAGTTCACAACATTTTCAACATCCTTTTTGTGGTCATGGAATCACCAGAAATTTACATAGCATTGGAGAAGATCCTATCATCTCCTCTTTCCTTGCTTGGTCTTGTTGTTTATTAGATAAGACAGATCTTAGAAATGGCTCCACTGTCTTCTGACTGGCTGCCTATTACATTCTATTAACTGTCTTTTTTAATTCTCTCAAGTGGAGCCATACTTAGCAAGCAACGGGGAGAAAAACTTTACATATTTTTCATTAACATATACTGTTAACTACGCCAGTAAATTATGGATAATTTAATTTAATTTAGACTTAATGACAACATTTTTCCTCACTAATGAAATGGTTATTTGTTATTAGGAAAATATTTATTGAATTGGATTTGTGTGATCCCTCACATCACTATTAAACCTTGTTAAACCATTTTTAATTTCAATTTGGGTTTAATTAAGATTCATTAAGCATTTTATTCAATGTAAATTAACTTCTAATGGAAACAGGGTTTGCCAATGAAAGTCAGTTGTGTCCTTCCTTCACTTTGAGCTTTTTCCAAGCGACAGTTACAGAAGAACTTTGGGATAGAATGGGACCTCCATTAATTTTGGTGCATGAGAAAGAACACAGACTCAGTCACAGATTTACTTCGGTTCAAGTTCCTGAATTGTTGCTGACGCACGCCAAGGCTTTGGGCTAGTCACATTACTTTTGCAATAGACTTAATCCTTTTTATAGTAGATTTGGACTAATAGAACTAGTATGTAGATGGAAGGACAAAGATGACACAGCACACCTTTTCTTGTATTGAGTGCCTGCAACTCTAAAGTATGTAATTGGAGAAATATAATCTTTGAAGGAAGAAAAAGGTGGAGGAACTGAAAGAAAATGAACAAAGTTGGGAGGTGGGAGGGAGCAACAAAGAAAGTTTTCAATCTGAAACTTAGATACCAAAGTAAATATATAGGAAGCAAAGGCAGAAGAGTACATTGGAATGTGAAGAGCCAGATTTAGAAAAAGCTGGACCAAGATTGCGGCAAGAGGAGGTGTATGTGTGTGTGTGTGTGTGTGTGTGTGAGAGAGAGAGAGAGAGAATTGTGATACATGATCTGAGTCTCTGTCTTTGCAAACACGTGCAATAGATGGTCTTCTCTTGAATTCATGGGGCTGGTCTAGTAGAGGAGCTGGTGCAAAGGAAATCTGATGGAGCATTGATAATTTTTTCCCCCAATCCATATCAGTGAACCTCAAAAATAAATACTAATGCTTTGTAAAGTGTGCATGTGAAATACACAGACATCAGTGCTGACTCTTCTTACAGGTGATCACTGCTCATCCCTAAGTGTTAAGCTATAAATTTGGGATACAGAAATAAAGACACTGAGGCATGCCCTAGTGAAAACTTCATGACCTGATGTTGACAATATAACACAAAATAGTGAGTGTTATAATGAGCATGTGGCTAGTATGCTGTGTTAACCTGATTGCATAATTTGCCAACTATTCAATATCTGCACTATCTGGCTTATCAATGTCAGCTCACCGCCATTGAGTCAATGCTGCCTTGTAGTCACCCCTGTGGGCTTCTAAGACCGAAATTGTTTAAGGGAGTAGAAACCTCAAATCTCTCTCCCAAGGAGCTACTATTGGTTTTGAAGTGCCGATCATGTAGCTCAACTCATAACCACTACCTGTGCCCCCTTAGTAGCCCTTTAAGACCTTTCTCTAAATTCCACTTAAGATTCTGCAGGACTCTCGATACAACCTGACTCCTCCTCATCCTCTTCTTAGCTACCAGAAAAGTCAGCTGATTCTCCAGCATTCTGATAGAGGTCTTTCCCCCCTGTGCTCAGGTGAGACAGCCAAGGTATACTTTCTTCAAATGGAAGTATTCACTCATGATACAATTTTTATTCTTTCTTTTAAGAAAAAACATTTTGTTCAGGGCTCATACAACTCTTATCACAATCCACCCATCCATCCATTGTATGGAAAGCACATTTGTACAGATGTTGCCACCATCCTTCTCCAAACATTTTCTTTCTACTTTCGTCCTTGGTATGAACTCCTCATTTGTTGCCCCTTCCTCCTGCTTCCCCCTTTCTTATGAATCCTTGATAATTTATAAATTATTATTATTTTGTCATACCGTGGTTTGTCACATGTCTCTCTTCACCCAGTTCCCCACTATCTGTACCCCAAGGAAGAGATTTATATGTAGATCCTTATAATTGGTTCCCCCTTTCTACTCAGCTTTCCTCCACCCTCCAGGTATCGCCACTCTTATCACTGGTCCTGAAGGAATCATATGTCCTGGACTCCTCTTATTTTCCCTGGAATTAGCTCCGGAAAAGGTGTAACAGGTCTTTATTTCTGGCATATGTCAGCCTGAGATAGAAACCTTTTGCCACTTGATATCTGAAGTTAATTCCAACACATATGATTCCAGGGGTAGCTCCTGCTCTCGAGAGTTTTCCTGGCTCGGTAATCAAAACTAGAAGAAAACAATGTGTTCCCTACCTCATATCTCTAAACCAAACTTTGCCGAGTCATTTCTGACTTTACCCAATAGAACAGGAGCAGAACTCCACTGTGGGTTTCTGAGACCAACACTCTATACAGTAGTTGAAAGTCCCATTGTCCTCCCATGAACCAGCTGGTGGTTTTCAACTGCTGGTCTTATAGTTAACAGCCCAATGCATTACCTTTTGCATTATGGGACAGGGCAAAAAACAGCTCCTGAATGAATTCTTTATTACAGAAAGCTCAAGTATTTCTTCTTATCTAACTCACATGCTTTGTATGTTGTTAGATACTGTCAAGCAGATGTTCAGCTCCTCGCCATACTGTGTGACACCTTAAAGCTCCCCCAAAGGGTTTTATTTTAGCTGTAATCTTTACAGATGCCGATCATCATGCCTTTCTCCAAGGATCTCCTGGGCAGCTTTGAACTGTCAGCCTTTCAGTGAGGAGCCGAGCACTCATCATGATGCCCACAAGATTCTTTCTCATGTGTGTGTGCTTGTCTATATGAGCACAGAGGCAGGTGTCTGTTCAGGTACATCATGCTGCATAGCTTCCATTTGCCCTTGCAGACTGATGCTCCATCTTTTCCCTATCCTGAGATCTGGAAGTCTGAGCAGTAGTCATTTCAATGGATTTTCTTGGTTTCTGGCTTATGGCAGTCCATAAGAAGCATCAGTAGGCATGTTCAGGCAGTCCGGGGAATGTGTGTTCTCTGCTCCCCTTCCTATGACTCACAATAGGTGACTGTGTTTTTTTTGGCTAAAGCCACAGCTCCCGTCAGGTGACCCTGACTTTCCTGGGGAGTGACTGCTCCCTGCCCTCTTCCCTCATTATGGTTCAGAGTGAGTTCAGCTGTTGTCCCTCCTGGGGCACGGCACTGCCCTTGGTGACTACTCTATAGCCTGACTCCAGAAACCTTCCCTTGCTGCCAAATTGGTTAGGAAACACAGCAACCTTATAGGATAGGGTATAACTGCCCCCATAGCCTTATACTTCTGTAAATCATTCCTTCATGAGAGAATCTTTTCTAATGCCCCCAGGGGTATTTGATATCTGCTTTTTCACACCTCTGATGGATAGGTCTGGAGAACCACACAGATGGAAGAATACACTCTGTGTGCCGCTAGAATACCTAGAACCAAATCAGGAAAATGGCTTGTCCACTGGGTCTGTCCAGGTGTCTCTAAATGCATGACTAGGCAGTCTGAGCCAGCAGTTCTCAACTTCTGTGTCATGACCCCTTTGGGGGTCGAACTACCCTTTCATAAGGGTCACCCAATTCATAATAGTAGCAAAATGACAGTGATGAAATAGCAATGAAAATAATTTTATGGTTGGGGATCACTACAACATGAGGGACTGTATGAAATGGTGGTGGCATTAGGAAGGTTGAGAGCCCCTGGTCTAAGCCATAGGGTTGTGCTGGAGAGATCCCCAGATGTGCCAGATTCTCCCTCTTGGCCTGCTTCTCTCCAGGAGCAGGCTAGGTCCTGCACATTTCTGCCCAATCCCTTCCTCTGTCTTAATTAGAGAAACAGCAAGGACTAAACAGTCCAGATGGAAAGCAGAAAGGAAGACAGAAGGCCTTGGAAGAGGAAACTTAAAATAACTGAACAACTTAAAGAAAAACAAGCAAGGATTTATTAGAAACAACTGCCCTTGAAGAGTTAAAAACAACAACAACAACAAAAAAACCTAAAACACTCCCAACTTAAGAAGAAAGAAGATGAGAAGACTGGGAAAAAAAAAAAGAAAAGGCATAAACCAGATGAGAATCACTGCAAAACAAAACACAAACACTGACAAATTCCAAAGCAATGCAACCAGCAACACAGAAGGAATGAGAGACAGGATCTTGGGGGGAGCAGGGAGAGGGACTGGGGCAAGACAAATAAAAGCCAGAGATTTCTAGACTTTGTTGTTCTCTTCCTCTGCTGATGGGTTCATGTAAAGGGTCTGTTTCCAAGTTTGTGTTTTGATACCAAGATAAAATAAAAGCATAGTGAGGAGGTGAGACATTAAGACCAGGCACCTCTCCTAACTGGTATGAATGAAAGAATGGGGAGGAAGGCCCACAGTGCCATGGAGTTGACGCTGACTCACCGAGATCCAAATCAGGGGTTTCTGAGACTATAACTGTTTCAGAAATAGAAACCCCACCTTACTCTTGAGGAGTGCTGTGGGGTTTGAACTTTGGACCTTTGTGATTAGGAGTCCAACGAGTAACCACTATGCCAACAGGACTCTGAATTGGCAAGGACACCAGACCCAAACTTCCAAGGTGTGATACTGAGTTTCTGGTGATGACCTTCACCTCCAGCCTCCCCAGCATTCCCCCTCATCCCAAATCATCCTGTGATAAGCAAGTGGCGTGATGATCACCACCTAAGAGGAATTCTAACACCACTCTGTTTCAACTTCTCTTTTAAAAAAATGGCAGATAAAGTATTGTTATCTGGCATAACATTGGGACCAACCTGCTAGTTTCCTTTTCCCCATTCCTTTCATCTTTTCTTCTCCCTGCTGTCTTTGCTCCAGGACCTAGTGTTGAAGGTCCACCTTGAATTTCAATGGTCTTGTCAGTGATGGATGGAGATGGCAGTGTTGTTTTCTTTTGTTGTTGCTCAAGGATCTGCGGGGTGAAGTGGGGTAGGTGTTCGATTTTTAACTATACAATTGATGGTTGAACTCCACTAGGCTGTCTGCTCCTGTAAAGACTGATAGTCTCAGAAATGCTAACTTGGGTGACTATGAGTCTGAAAGGACTTGTTAGCAGCAGAGTTCTGGTTGCTATTCCATTTTCCCTACTCACCTTTCCCAAAGATTGCTTCCCTGAACTTCAGTAAGTCTGTGCCCCTCTGTTTCTCCAAGGACCTCCCTTAAGGAGCATTCCCCCATCATATACCCCATTCTCCTCCCTATCCCTATGCCCTAGACACCAGTATAGGTTGTCTTTGATTTGATGCCAGCTTATGCCACCCCGTGTATCAAAGTAAAACTGTGGGTTTTCAATGGCGGTTTGTCTCCCACCCACCCACTCCAAACCTTCCTTCTAAAGGTGCCTCTGGGTAGACTTATACCATTAACATTTTCTCTCGTAACCAAGCACATTGACAATTTATGTACCATTCAGAGCCCTTGCATCCCACATGGTAGGGTAATCAGGGCAGGGCTTTGCTGAGCACGTTGGCAACCCTGGCCAGAAGTATTCCTGGTTGAGACAGACCAGACCACCTTTTCCCAGCCTTCTTTGCTCCTCCTATATCCGTCTCTTAGTTTTAAGACATTGTGTGTCCTATTTTAAGACCAAATCCATTAGCATTAGACCAAGAAGAAGAAGAAGAAACAAATCAAAGATAATATTGTCAGAAGATAAGATGTAATTTAGTTTTGTTTTTGTTAGTAGTGGGTGTTCTTGCTAATCAGATTATACCCAAGTCTAGAGCTCAGATTGAATTTCATGGTCAATCTGGGTATTGATAAGACCACCTTTTCGGAGCAACTGAAAGAGAAATGGCTTCCCCCACTGACTCGCTCAGGGAGTGGATTTAGACACTCCGGAAATACCTCATGCTGCCAGCATGGACACACATTTCTCTCCAGTAGCCCAGCTGAACTTTCTCATGCCTCTGCTCTGATGATAAACCCTATAAAGTCCCTGGACTTTCATCTGCCTGGGTGGTATTGGATTTTTGGTATTTGTGACCTTCTCCTTAGACTCATATATTTGGGTGGCATAAGACTCTAAGTAAAGCCACTGAAGTAAACATATTTTATAAAGCAACCAAAAGTGATGATAAAGATAATGATTTAAAAACAAGTTGTATGGAGGATCGACTCTGCCCTGTGTGTAGCAGGCACAGGCACACGGTACAGCAGAGAATGTTTGATTCTCATCATCACCACAGTAGTTAGGGATATTGAGCTCATCCGGGAGGGAAGAAAACAAGCTATCTTTCTAAGGATCACACACAACAGCAACTCTCTCAATTCACTGCCATAGAGTCAATGCCAACCCATAGTGACCCTGTAAGATACGGCAGAACTGGCCTGCTAGGCTGATGCCACCACTTGCCAGTCAGTTTGTCATGTTATAGTGGCCTAGGTGTTGCTATGGTGCTGGATTAAATAACAAAAACTAAAGAAGAATTATTACCCTTGAATTTTGGTGCTGGGAAAGAATATTGAAGGGGCCACACAGAGGGTCAAAAGAATAATGAATTCTGTCATGGAAGAAGTACAACCAGAATTCTCCTCAGTGGCAAGGTTTGTAAGGCATCATCTCAAATACTCTGGACATGTCAGGAGAGATCAGCCCCTGAAGAAGGACATCATGCATGGTAAACAAGAGGGCAGTGAAAAACAGGAAAGCCCTGAACAAAATGGATGGACAAAGAGTTGCAACAATGGGCTTAAACATAAGAACAATTGAGGATGATACCAGACAGGATAATGTTTCCTTCTGTTGTCTCAGGGTCTCTGGGAGCTGGAACCAACTTTACGGCACCCAGCAACAATATTTATGGGAATAGAAAGCCTCACCTCTTTCCCAAGGAGCAGTGGGTAGTTTTGAACTACTGACTTTGAAGTTAGCATCCCACCTTCCCACTCACTACACCATCAGGACCACACAAGAGCTAGTGAGAACCATTGAGATCTTCTTTATATAGTTATATAGTTTATATAGTTGGCATGCTCTCTCTTTCTCTCTCTTATACTATGGTATCCCGCTCAGTTCTTGACTCCTTTCTAAGCAAAATGAGTGGGTGAATTTATATCCAACTTCCAGAAGTTCTTGGGATTGGAGCCAGCATCTGTTTAAAGGCCTCAAGAAACCAAAGTAAAGATGAGCTCAACTATTCCACTGTGTACATTTGAGGGGGAAACTGGAGAGTCTATGTGGCTTCAGTTCTTGGTGGCTTCTCAGATCCCTTTATTGTTGACCTGTGTCAAGTGCCTTTACCTCTCAGAGCCTCCGTCTCCTCCTCCTTCCAAAAGATATTTCAATAAGGATATAATACACTGGAAACTATTCTGGAGCCAGTGTGACTGTTCAATGTATCTGGACTGCAAATTTGGGTTTATGCATGAGTTTTTAAGAAACTACTATATCTTCTCTCAATGAGAGTCAGGAACATGGTCCCAGGGCTGAGAGTAGGGTCACAAGGCATTCTTAGACTTTTCTGAGAAAAATGAACTCTGGGAAACCAAATTGTTGGCGACACTTCCATTTTGACACCTCATTTTTTTCTAAGATTGCGTTAAGCCAGTAACCAGGTTATGGCTTCTGGCAGGTCCAGTGCCTGCCACAGCCAGCACCTACAAATGAGGCACCATCTGTAGCAAGGCAGCAAAAGTGTGTCTCACACTTCGTCACAGAGAGATGCTGCAGAGTCAAAGGTCAAGGAGTCACTTTGATTTTTTTTTTACAAATAACCTTTGAAAATTATCAAATAATCATAAGTCTACAGGAAGTTCTCACAGCTAGTACAGAGACTTCTTGCATACCTTTCATCCAATTCCCCCTCACATTAACATCTGCATAACCATGGTCCATTTGTCAGGATCAAGTAATCAAGATAGCTCCATTACCATTAACCAGACACTATCCTGATTTCTCCATTTTTCTACTAGTGTTTCTATTTGTTCTAGGATTCAATTCAGGAAAACATATTGAAGTCTATTTGATTTCTTAAAGGTTTTTGTTGTTGTTGTGATTTCGGTGAGAGTTTGCAAGCAAATTGGTTTTCGATTCAGCAGTTCATACACATTGTTTTTTGATATTGAATAACATTCCCTCTTTCCACTTCCTACCTGTGTTTACTATTTCTATCCATCACTATTTTTTCCTATCTTTTATGCCTTCAGAATTCTATCCCAGGGTAAAGGCTGCTTTTTGATATTATATGGTCAGTTGTTTTAAAAAGTGCATACCTCCCAAGCATATTGCTCACCATTTAGGCTTGTCTGTTTTTTGGAATCCTGATAGTTTAGTAGTACTCATTGGACTGTGATCTACATGGTCCACAGTTCAAAACCATTAATATCTCGATGGGAAAAAGACTGGTCTTTCTCCTTCTGTAAAAAGTTACTATCTTGGGCTGAGCCCTGGTGGCATAGTGGTTGTATGTGGGACTGCAGCCCACAGGGTTGACTGTTCAAATCCAGCAGCAGCTTTCCAAGAGCAAGGCTGGGCTTCCTACTCCCACCAGGGCAGTGATGCGACATACACACACACACACACACACACACGCACACACAAAAGTTACTGTCTCAGAAACTCATAGTTGGTCAGTATGAGTCAGCATTGAATGGAGATGGTAGTGAGTTTAGAGTGAGTCATATGAGTAAAAGCTGGTTCCTAGGAGTAGGTTCAATTCCAAGCTTGAGGGGTGTTTTAATTCCACCAGTCCTGTAAGTATCGTCTTTTAAAAAATGACTGTGTGGGTGCATAAGCAAATGTGTTGAAGAAAGTTGATGGTGGTTGACTATTAAAAGATATAGCATCTGGAGTTTTAAAGACCTGAGGTTAAACAAGCAGCAATCTAGAAGGAAAGCAACAAAGCTCACATGGAAGAAGCACACCAGTCTGTGTGATCACAGGGTGTCCACAGGATCAGGTATCAGGCATCAGAATACCCCAAACAAACAGATATATCAATGCAAACGATGGGAGTCAGAGTCAAGACCCAAAGCCAATCTGTAGACAATTGGACATCCCCTCAAAGAAGGGTCATAAGGATGGAATGATTCAGTCAGGGTTCAGCATAGTGCTAATGGAATGCATGACATTCCTCTACTTTTTTCATCCTTCTTCTCCCATCCCCACATCTACCTCCCCACTATTATGATCCCAGTTCTACCTTACAAATCCAGCTAAACCAGAGTAGCTGGTTATTTTCTTATCTGGTACAGATACGAGCTCTGGACACATGGAATTCAGGATAGATAAAACCCCCAGAAACAGGAATGGGAGTGCTGATACCATGAGGGAAAGGAGATGATGAGGTGAGAAGAGAGAAATGGGAAATCAACTACAATGATCGACATATTACTCTCCCACCCCAGGAGGATGAACAGCAGAAACATGAGTGGTAGGAGTCAGAGAACAATGAGAGATAGGAAAATAATAATAATGAATAATTGATTGAGGGTCCATGAGAGTAGGAGGGTGAGAGAGGGAGGGAAAAAAAGAGGAGCTGATACTAAGGACTCAAGCAGAGAGAAAATGTTTTGAAAATCATGATGGAAACATATGCACGAATAATTTTGATCCAATTGATGTTACAAGAACTGTAAGAATCCTCAAAATTATTTTGAATTTTCTTCTATTCGCTATAGGATCTTCTATGATATCAATCAGAGCAGTTGGTTGTGGTAGCCAGGTATCGTCTGGGACTTGTGGTATTCTGGTAGCAGTGGCTACATTGTCTATTAATCCTTCTGATCAATTGTTTCTTTAATATTTTATGTTCTTCAATCTACTTTACTCTGGTTGGGGACAGATCAATTGTTACATCTTAGAGGGCTATTTGCAGCTTTTAAGATCCAAGTCACTACTCACTATCATAGGATATAAAACATTGTCTTTGTGAACTATCTTATACTACTTTTCCTTTATGATGCCCACTCCTCACCCCCCAAAACCCAGCTGAAGACTGTGGTACTAAGCCCCTAAACCCAGTGACTTATTCTTTCAAGGTGTTTGATTACGACTGAGAACTTTTCTTAACTTTCCCCCTTGTTATCTCTTCAATATCCTTGGATATATTTGCAGCATATACAAACACATATTTAGAAATTTCCTCTGCCAAATCTATATATGCATGTTCATAGGTGCAGTTCTGTGTACAGTTCATACCTTGTCAGTCTGTATGTCTCTCTATGTATCCATTGGTCACTAATGTGTCATTACTATGGCTGCAGCCTGGACATGCCACTTATCTTTGTTGTTGTAAAATCTTGGGTGCACTATGTATTTTGACTTCTTCCAACTAGACAACTTGCCTTAGAGCAGCCTGTAGGTTGAGATCCCTGTGGGGGACAAACAACCTTATCACAGGGGTCGCTTAAGGCCATGGGAAAACACATATTTCAGATGGTCTTAGGAACTGAGACACGGCTCCTCTATCTGTCTCCAGGTGGTCTGCCAACATGCAGATACACCCACATATAAGTATCTGGACTGTTACCCATGCTATACCATGCTTCAAGACAAAATTTATTTTATTTGTAATTAGAAATAAATATTTCATGATATGTAATTAGATATTGTTTTGTGATTAATTGCTATGCTTTAATGATGCTCAATTTGTAACAATGAAAATGCATCCTGCATATTTGCATATTTGCATATTGCAGATATTTGCATTATGAGTCATAGCAGTAGCAAAATTACAGTGATGCAGTATCAATGTAAATAATGACATCGTGGGTCACCACTACATAAGGAACTACAGGGTCATGGCATTAGGAAGATTGAGAACCACTGCTTTAGAGCAAAATATTAGACAATCTTGGGTTATGATCCATCCAGTTTCCATTCACGAATATTCCATAGTACATTACCAGGCTTTCTTTCCTAGTGAGTGTTAGTCTAGAAGCACCATTGAAATCTGTCTACCCAATTGCCCATGGGTGATCCTAGTGGTGTTTGAAATATTGATGACATAGCTTCTCATATCACAACAACACACAAGCCACCACAGTACAACAAATTAACAGATGTGTGGTGGGTGTGTTTATATAGCCATACACAAATCCAGGTCAAAGAGACAGAGGCTTAAAGATACAGTCATAAATTTTCAGACATTTGTCAGATCAGATTCATTCATACATTCATTTATTTCCTCATCTCTTCATTCAATAAACATTTATTGAGTACTTTTGATGTGCCAGGGCCTGCCAACAAAGATTTCTTATCTTGGTCTTCTTTTCAAAGCTCCAATTAAATCTTCCATGAGATATGAGATTTGGGAAACCTAAACAAAGTCTTTACATTGAAAAGCGACTATTAACGATGTGTTCTGCCAAAAGAAAGGGTAGACTAATCTTTCAGCAACAAAAAGGATCAGAAAAATCTGTTCAGCGTCCTTTGAGGGAGTCTCACTTGTAATAGTTGGAAGAAAACAGGGCCCTGTTGTATGGGAGTTACAGAAAAGTCCTTAATATAGAGAAAATGTGAGTGGCTCTGGGGTCACCCAAGCCTTCCTTTAGTGTATCCTTTTCATCTCTTCCTTCCTGTATATATTAGTGATTCATGAAAATGGAAACTGCACAGCTAAGTGTCAGGGTAATATGAGATGTCTGGAGACTTGGTTTTTGGTTCCTGCTTGGTGGGCTCTGAGAGAACATCCAGAGAAAGGTATGGACAAGCGTGATCGATCATGTGTGGACAGTACTTGTGTCTAACAATGTTGAACTTTGGGATCCAGGACACATCCTCTCTGGGATACATTCACTGCAGCAGGTGAGAAGACTTAAGTAACCTAAGAAAACTCTGTTGAGGAACATGCAAAATTCTGTGTCCACATGGATTCCAGAAACAATAGTAGTTGTCTTTTTGAAGTCGACTTATGATGCCTTTTGTAGATCGGCACTTTTCTCTGTACTAATCAATTATCTCTACAAGTACTGCATTTATTTCACTTTTAAAGCATTCCATCAGTAATAGATGCTAATCAAATATAGGGAAATGTGGCAGACACAGACATGACAGTCCAGTGGGATCTAGGTAGGCAAATCCAACAAATAAACTAATTGATTGACAAAATTTCAAAGTTTCTGCTTCAATCGCATAGAAATCTTGCTGATTGAATTGGCAAGCTGTACCTGTGGCAGGAATGATCCTGTAGTGGGAACACCAATTTTTTTTTTAAGTGCAAAAGACACGGGTTTAAGGTAGACTTCTGGTGTAGACTGTCTAATAATAGGCCAGCATTATAACAGGATGTGTAAGTCCAGTTGACTAGAGAAACAAATACAGAGGCACTCATATGTGTGTAATAGAGAAATTTATATCGAAAAACAACTCTACATTAAGAAAACATCCCAGTCCAGCCTACCTCAAGTCTTTAAGTCTTATATTACCTCGTATGTCAGTACTAGTCATCAATTCCTCTTTGAACTCATGCAGTCATACACTGATGATAAATGTAGGAAGATCACAGACCAGAAGGTGGAAAGTCCTGTGGATCCAGTGGTGGTGGAAGCATCTTAACACTGGCATGGGTCTCCATGAGGCTCCTCCAGTTCCAAGGCTCTGGCTGCATCCGTGAAACTCCATGTGGCTTGTCAGCAGGAAGATGAAGCACAAAATGTCTCCTGTCTTCAGGGAGGAATACAGCAGTTCCCAGAATCCTCCAGAGAAGGCCCATATGGAGACTTGATTGGTTCTGACCTGATTGACAGGCTAGACTCCACCCCTCTCACAAGTTGACAAGAGATTATGTAACTGCCACACAGGAAGTCAGCAGAATTGTGTAAAGTGCACCAAATTGAACATCTTTATATATCAGTTTAAGTGAACTCTTCACAATAATATTACTTGATGGAAAACCTCAACTTAGACACTAATTTGTCATTTGATCCCTTTATTCGTTCTAAGAACTACTTAGTCAGGTATCCAATATGAGGATGCTTCAAGTAGTTCATGGAAAATGGAATGGAAAGGTCATGGAATTCCCCAAGAACCATTTTTTAAGACCTCTCATTTGTCAAGTTATGCCAGGGACAAGGATTATCATCAGCAACTAGCTCTCTGTTCTTATAGAATTAGGGTCTCGGCCCAAACACAAACCCACTCACCATCAAACTTCTTTTGACTGACACTGACCCTCTAGAACAGATTAGAACTTCCTGGTGGATTTCAAGGTTTTATATAACTGTGTCTATCTTTATGAAAGCAGAAAGCCACATCTTTACAGGGGTTGGTGGGTTTAGAATGGTTGAACTTTTGGTTACTAGGGGAGTGCTTAACCACTGTACTACCAAGATTCTTTTAGTACTTGAGAGGAGAAAAAAAATAAGAGAGTGATTAAATGTTTTCCTAAACAATTTGAAGGAGATGAAAACATTCTCATGAGAGAGGATTAAAAGCTAATTGGCTATGGGCGGTCACTGAACACCTTTGAAAGGAGAGGGGGAGGCTGAGAATGAGGCAGACAACTGATCACACAGGGTCTTATTGGAAAGGTGAACTGATTTAAGATGTACCCTAAGTTGAATGAGAGGCATTAATGCTTTTAAAGCAAACAAATGTCTTGATCTGAGTGCATTAAAAAACATATCACACTGTTACCTTTTAAGATGAAATTTTATGAAGGCACGATGATTGGCAAATGGTTGGCATGGAGAGAGAATGAAAAAGAGAAGAAGAAGAAGAAGAAGAAGAAGAAGAAAAGGAGAGAGAGAAAAATGAAATCCACTGTCAATGTGGTAAATAAGAGGGACCAGGCAGAAGATGAAGCTGGAGAGGAGGGCAGAGTTATTCTTTCTCTTGGTCTCCAGTCTGTTCATTGAAGTACACAGGTATTCAAGCAAAGACAGAACATTACCATATTAAAAGTGTGTGCCATCATCTCACTCTGTAGAGAAGTCCAGTGTAAGAGCTGGTCCATGTGAGCACCACCCAAGGAGATGTGGAGCACAGCCCCCCACCTCTCTCATGCCTGTCTTTGCAAACAGCACAGCCTGCATAAGAGCACATGAACTAAACAAGGCATGGAGCTCCGCAGAGTTGATGGAACTCTGGTGGCACAGCTATTAAGAACTTGGCTGCTAACCAAAAGGTCATCAGTTCATACCCACTAATCATGCCTCAGGAGATAGACTGGGGGGGGGGCAATGGCTCATGCACGTATTACAGTCTAGGAATCCTTATGGGCCAGTTCTACTTTGCCCTATAGGATCACTATGTGTTGAAAATGAATCTACAGCTATGGGTTTATGAAAAGTTGGGATACACAGTCTAAAAGCTTTATGATCTACAATAAGCTTGGTTATTTATGAAAAAAATTGGTTTAGACACTTGCTAAACCAAATTTATTTCAGAGCCTTGAAAGGAAATGGTAAACGAACAGACTGTTCCAGTTCTCACAGAACAAACAGAAGACCAACTGATGACAAACACATGAAATCAATGGGTCCAGAGGCATCTCTGTGCCTTCATCACCCCTCTCCTCTGTGACATGGGGCCAATGACAACGCCCACCACATGTTGTCAAATGTAGAAGTCCTAAAATGGAATCAATTTAAGGCACTTTGGTCCTCTTATCAAGGTTCCCTGCTATCTTCTTCTTGGGAAAGACTGGATTCTGGAGATCCACCTCAATGAAGCCTTGGGGTGTCTTGATGTGATCTGAAGAGAAACTGCTCTGGACACAGATCCAGGCCAGGCACAACTGACAATGGTCTTCAGGGCTGCACAAGAAGCTCCTTTTTTTTTTTTTGGTTTTTACTTGCTCATGAAAGAGAGGGCATTCTCTATCCCATCCACTTCTAAGCCTTAGCCTCAGAGCCCCTTCTGTTCAGTCCCAGTGTCCATGTTGATACAGCCCTCCCATTCACTGTGTCCTGCATCTCTTGCCCCCAAAGCCTGGTGGCATTGTCTGCAGTGACCACTGGTGTCTGGTGGTGCCTCCAGGATCAGACATTACTATTCCTGCTTTCTCTGTTTTTCATTTCCTTTTCTTGTCTGCTAAGCTTTTGAAATACAT
Source organism: Nesogale talazaci (assembly GCA_004026705.1). NCBI lineage: Eukaryota > Metazoa > Chordata > Mammalia > Afrosoricida > Tenrecidae > Nesogale > Nesogale talazaci. Next base: position 36,801 of record PVJH01005920.1, on the reverse strand, counting down.
ATTGGAGCCACTTGTTGCCCTGTTTTCGAAGCTGCCTTGAACTGTTGCCAGGGGCCGTTGCCAGAGGAGCTAAGGACTAAGTCACTCTCCTTTCAGCCTCTGGCAGGACTGGGAATTCACTTGGGGCTGGGGCTGGGTACCAAAAGCCCAGTCATCCTGAACCAATCAGGAAACCACAATAAAAGTACCGACCTGGGAATCAGTCACTCACCCTCAAAGCCCTGTGTTGAGCCTGGAGGTGATGAGCAGGCCAGGGTACTCTGGGTTGCTCCCGCGGAACCACATCAGAGAAAGAGACTCACACAGAGCGGCAGCTCTGTCGGCCTGGGGAGGACTCTGGGGTCAGCAGGGAAGAGTGACTGGCCGTGTTTCTCAGCCAGGAAAGGCCAGAGCACATCAGAGAAACACCAGAAGGGGAGCCAGCACCTGCAACACACAGGGGCATTGAGTATAACTGGCACTAAACCCCTGCATACCTCATACCTACTCAGAACTTGGAGTCCTTGGATGGTGCAAACCGTTAAGGTTCTCAGCTCTAATGGAAAGACTGGCATTCTGAGTCTACTCAGAGGCACCTTGGAAGAAATATCTGGCAGTCCACTTCTGCAAGCACAACCACGGAATCACGCCATGGAGACCCCTTCCACTCTGACATGATGGAATCATCGTGAGTCAGAGTTGACTCAATTGGAAACTGGAAGCTTACTGTGTGCCCAGTCTCATTCTAAGACTTTTGAAATACAATGTCATGACTTTCTCCCAGTAGCCAGGAGGTTCTGGTCTTACTTCCACTCTCAGAAACTGAGGCACAGAGCCACTTGGTTGGTGATAGTCTAATACTTCCCAATGAGTCTCCCTAAATAGACAATCCCTGTCATAGGCCATCATGCTTTCTGAAGGTCTATCCAAGCTTGTTCATTTGTTCACATGAACCTAAGCCTTTGTAGTGGGTGTTCAGGACAAAGCTTAAGAGCAAACAGCCATGTCAGCTGGTTCCATTGACATCAACATCTCGAGCCATTAACTTTGACCTATCCTTCCTTTCACCTTTGTCTCTAGGGCATAGGGTGACTTACAGTATATTATAAGACAATTTAAGGAGCTCAGGTATCCTGATTCTGTTGTGGGTTAGGTTATTGGCTGCTAACTGCAAGATGAGAGGTTCAAACCCACCAACCATTCCACCAGAGTAAAAGGAGGCTTTCTACTCCAAGAAAGGTTTAGTGTCAGAAAATCTATATAAGGTCACTATGAATCAGAATAAAATTGATGGCAGTGGGTTTGGGTTTAAGTTTGATAGCACAGGTCTTAAGCACTGGGCTGCTTACCAAAAGGTCAGTGGTTCTGATCCAGTAGTTGATCTGGGGTAAAAAGATAAGGTAGTTTGTTTCATGAAGATTTGCAGCCTGAGGAACCCTGTAAAGCAGGTTCTGTCCTATAGGATCGCTATGAATCAAAATCAGCTCAACAGCCATTGGTCTGTTTTGGGTACAGTTTAAATTGTGGTGTTGGTGAAGATTATTGGCTATACCACCGACTACCCCAAATCAAACAAATTCATCTTAATAGCAACACAGTTGGAGTACTTCTTGATAGGGGAGACTGATTATACTGAATTGATAGAATGTCCATGAATATTTAGTAAATCTTCTATGAGATAGATTGAAATGGTAGTGGTGACAATAAACTCCAACCTCCTGATGGATGTGAAGATGGAGCAGGGTAAGGAAAATATTTCCCTCTGTTCTGGGTAAGCTTGCTGGGGGTCAAAGAGGCCTCAGCATCGCTGACAACCAGCACAGTGCCACGGCCTCATCCCTTTTTTATTCTAGTCGTGGTTTACATTCTCTTCTCACTTGCAGTCACCATCACTCAAAACGTATCCCAGGCCTCATTTTACTTTTTGGCACTATGTGTCAACCAAGATTTTGTTTCATGTCTCAAATCCATGGCCACTGAGTTGACACCAACTCATAGCAGACCTATCAATGAGTGCTTGATGACCTTTATGAAACTTTTCATGGACACAGGAGTCCTGGATCTTCTCTTGTGCTTCTGAACTCAGGAGATGAACATTGTGAAGCAACTTTAGGGCTGGTGGTAGTTATATAATCCTTTGTCAAGTGAGGATGAAGACTCTGGGGTCTAGCCTGTCAATCAGATCATAACCAATGAGGCCTCATTGTAGGGATGGCCTTCTTCTGAGAATTCTGGGAAATCTGAGTTTCCCTCCATGGAGGTGGGAGAGATGCTCTTTACACTTCCTTGGAGAGGCTTTACTGACACGGCTGACTCCCTATGAGACATTCCTGAGGAGAAACCACATGAACCCACCCTGAGGCAGTCAGGATCCAGGACCTGGAAAAGACACATGGAGACCACTTCCAGCACTGAGAAGCTTACAATACCACTGGATCCAAAGACTTTCTACCCACTGGCTTGTGGTCTTCCTCCACTTGGTGTCATTGCATCTGTTTCATGAGTCAGAAGAGAACTTTATAGATTGGTATTAGACATATGGATTAACATCGGACTTGATCTTGACTATGCCAGGATGTTTCCTCAATATTTAACTGCTCTTGTACATAAGCCTCTTTCTTATTTACATATGCGTTTCTGTGAATTTGTTCCTCTAGTCTACCAGTACTAACATAGAGCTTTGACTTGATGCTTCCTTGCTTTTTTGGCTTCCTTTTACAATTCGATGGCTTTGAGAATAATTTATACATCTCTCAATCTCTCACACATATCATTATGGAACTTTTAAAAATAGCTTATGGGCAAAGGAAGCAATTTTGAAAAGATGATTTGTAAGATGACCCCAGCAACTTGGTATTCACATTCTGTGAAGTGTCCCACATTTGGGTATGGGTGGGAACTGTGGCATAATGCTTCAGTATCGGAGTGTCACTTCAATACTAGGGTACAAATGATCGTGAATTTGATTCTGAAAGCAAACTCTTTCTCTTTCACGTTGGCTTTGATGAAGCAAGCTGCAAGGTTGAGAAAACTCTCCTGGCAGGGTATAGAGGAACTGAAATTCTCAATCTCAAAGTCCTCAAAGAACTGAATGTTGCCATCAACCACATAGAGTTGGAAGCCAATTCCTCGTGAGTTGGATCTGTAGACCTCAGCCTTAGTTGACACTTATGAAAAATATATACATACATATAAATAATTGATCATATGTTGAAATGACAACAGTTTCCCCTACCTACCTTCCTTTCTGCCCACTCCCCACTTTCTCTGTAGTCTTCAAAGTCTTCTGGTCTGAAAATAATTTTTCTTGTGTGTTTTTTGTGTCTTTATGAGACTGCTGGACCTATTGAGCATAATGTGCTCCAAATGTCCATAGCAAGAGGCATTTGGCAGTTTCATCAATGTGCTTTATGATACAAGGATATTTCATTATACATGTGCACCAGCGTTTCTTTATCTGTTCTTCCACAGAGGGGCATTTTCACTGTTCCCATCTGTTTGCTATTGTGGATGGTGCTGTGATAAATATGGGTGTCCGCCTGTCTTTGTGTGTTTTCTTCTTTACTTGGGGGTAAGGGTAGCTACTCAGTACCTATACTGAGTCATACTGTATTTTTGTTTCAGGCAGCACCACCCTGTTTTCCATAGTGGCTATACATTCGGTAACAATCCTCCCCCCCAATGTGTGTGTCTTACAGTCTCTGACCAACCTCTTCAGCATTTTTGATATTTTTTTGCTGAACTTTGCTATCAGTGCAGGTGTGAGGTGATGTCATTTTTTAAATCTGCACTCTTTTTATAGCTAGGGATGGGGAACAGTTTAAGAAAAATAATTTGAAACTTTTATGGCTTTAAATATGTGTGTGTACAACGTTGTGCTTAATAAAGTACAGGGGCAGTGAAAAAGAGGAAGATCCTTAATGGACACAGTGGCTGCAGTGCTGAACAACAGAGACAGAACAACAAGGACAGAACAACAGCTGTGTGGATGGAGCAGACACCATTTGGTTCTGCTGTACATGTGGTCACGATGAATCAGAACGGACAGACTCTCTGACAACAGATATATACACATACATTTATCACAGTGTTTGCCCATCCAACATATTGTGATCTACATATCTGCTACTAAATTTTCCATCACAATAAGCAGATCTAATGCTCAGAACTAATGACTCTACCTACCCCCTCCTGGTCACTTCTGGTAGTGTTCAGGGGACTGTTAAGTTGCAGGATGATCATCACCCACCTTGGGAAGCAAGTCTAGGGCTGATCCTCCTAATATCCCACTTATGTGTGTGTATATCCATTCTTCTTATTTCTTATTAGTGAAGTCATGCAATGTGTTCATTGCACTTTGAGATACCTTGAAAGAACTCCCATCGACGTTGTACTGGTGTCTTGACTTACTGAGATTGAGAGTCAATAACTGTATTGGTTTAAGCCTCTAATTCTGTGATCATTTTTTATATAACAATGGATAATTGGCAATAAGGAGATTCAGCTTTCAAAGTCATTTGGGGGGAAATTAAAATGGACTAGAAATAGAACCAATAAGCACCCGAGAGTAAAGAGGGGATTTCTTGAGTGGGAACTGACTGAGGGATCTTATGCTGGAAGGTTCATCAAAAAGACCTCTAGGTAACTCTGGAAAACTCATCACAGATTGGGCTAATTAGGGAAAGCTTTAAAGGAGGTTGTTCTGTCCTCCAAAGCAGGACAGAACCCAGGGGTAGAGGATGTAGATGAATTGCGAGTGAGTTAGGAGCATATAGCTTCATTAGCATTCAGAAGGAGATAAGAGGAAGATGTTTCATTCATAGGAGAAGACTCTGATCTTCCTTGGAAAGCAGGGACTCAGGTTCCTGGCTGAAAGTGAAATGGGAAGAGAACTTTGCAGATTGGCAATGCTACTGATGACAATGTGAGACGGGTTATCTCACTTACACTTCACCACCTGCTCATGAGAGAAACCTTTTTATCCATCTTACAAATCAAGATTTGATTGCTCAGAGAGATTAAGTTTCTGGCTGATTATCACCCACCTTGGAAGTGACAGAATTGGGAAACAAGCCTAGGTCTGAGCATCTGAACATCCTGCTGATATGTTTGTTTTGAGACCACGGGGAAAGGGAACTGTCTGCCAGTATTGTTTGAATGTTCTTTATCAAGAGTGTTGGGGGGTGCTGTTGGAAAGAGGGCTCCAAGTCAAGTCTCAAGGGATAAAGCTAGGAGGCTGGAGATAAAGCAAATGAGAAAAGGGGACTCTTTTGTTGCAAGAACAGTGGATGGATCAGGGTATTCAAAGGAAATCTTTTAGGATCTCCAGTGTCCATTCGACCTGGTAACGTGAGAGCTACTGAGGTATCATTACACAGGACTTCAGGACTTCCCAGGTCCTTCAAAACAGACAGTCCATAGAGGTATAAGAGGAGAAATGGGGAAGTAGCTTTGAGCTCATAGTTACTCTTGCCGATCAAATGCCCACAACAACATCAAAGAAAGAAACTGTAAGAGCACAACACTTTCAGATGTATACATATGGCACGAGTCTCTCAGAATGGAAGTCAACATTTCATTGAAAAGTGTGGCTGCTGGACTCACCTGCTTTACCTGTGTGGGTGGATCTGGCATGACCCTGGAAGCTTGAGAACCAATCCTGTGTCGAGTAGCGAGAACCCTTAAGGAGGCAGCAACAGTTTTTCTTTGATTTTTTTCCCTTAATGTGGCCCTGTGGCACCTGCTGCTGTTAGCGTCTGTCGAACTGGTCTCAGTTTTGCCATCCCAATCCAATGGAACAGAATGCTGTCCAGACCCAGGCGATCCTCATGATTTGTTGCTGATACAACTGCTGTGATCCAATTGTTGTGATCCACAGGGTCTCTCCTGACTGGTTTCTACAAGGAGTACACCAGGTCTTTCTTCCTGATCTTGTCTGAATCGGCTGTAATGTGTTCTGTGCCTTAGCGGCATGCAACCCCCCCGTGACAGAGAGGTGCTGCCTATACCAGAGATGCATGGGCCCTCTTGCAGGGAAGGCTGGAATTCTACCACTGAGCCATCAATGTTCCCCTGCGTTTCAGACTTAGTAGCTACTTGAGTCAGCATGGGCATATGCCTTGGCTCAGTTTCCACACAGCCAATTCTGGACAAGCAAACACTCTAAATACTTGCCGGAATTAGACAGTACATGGCCGTTTCAGAGCCAGAGCGTCTGAGAAATCCAAAGGGCCTATAGACTCCCTCCTCCCTCACAGCTTCACCACTCACTCTAGGAAGAAACTCAGCCTCCCTCCCCCTCCTACCCTGGCTTTCCCTGAAGAGGGGGGCCAGCTCTAACGGCCTTGGCCCCAGTTTGCTTGTATAATTAATGTGGGATTTTTTCCTCCTCTAGTAAAAAATGACCTTGTCAAACCAGAGACGACAAAATCTTGGTTACTGAGCGATTGTGGGCTCCCTGCTGGGCTGGCATCTTGGGCCCTGCAAAGAGAAATCTAATAAAACCCATGTCAGGGGCTCCCTGGGTGCCAGGTCCCCTGCTGCCTGACCCCACGATCCCAATTTATTAGCCAAACCCAAGAAAACAGACAAACCTCCCTGGCTCCAGACAGGAGACTTCCAAGCAGGAGTTAACGTGGGGGCTGGGGCTGGGTTTCAGCAAAACTGACAAGGGAACTGACAGGAGGTGCCGGCCAGCCAGGGAGCCTGGGGAAGCCCTATTCAGCGCATCTCACTGTCTTGACAGAGCCCATTTCCACTTGGTGCAGGAATGTGTTAGAATGGCTCCTGGGAGAGAGAGGCGGCTTCTTTCTCTTTGCACTATTATTACCAGGGCCAGGGACCACGTGCCTCAGATTCATCCTGTTCCTGAGAGTCAGCAGGCGTCAGTAGAGGAATAGTCAACGAATAACATTTGCATGGCGAATTTTCAATGCCTCCATAGAGCTCTGCTTTGTGGACAAAGGAGTTTTAAAAGGACAGTCACGATGTACCAATACTCCACATCGGCAAGGACTGCTTAGCTTTGGACCCGCGCTTCGCAGACGAAAGAAAGGATCCTGGGCTGGATCTTTAACCTCTTCACCTGAAACATGGGATGACGAGGCCCCTTTCATGAGAGGATTCCATCACAGGATCACCCTGCCAAGACACAATAGCACTTCCTTATCCCGCTATTCAATGTATATGAAAATTATAACTGGTATTCGGAATGGGAATCCTAGTGACATAGTAGATTACAAATTGGGCTGTTAACCACAAGGTCAGTAGTTTGATCTGAGGGAGAAAAATGAGGCTTTCTGCTGCTGTAAAGATTTACAGCCTCGCGAACCCAAAAGGCCCATGCTATCCCATCCCATCCCATCCCATGGGCTACCACCAGTCGGGATCAACTCAATGGCAGGTAAGGAGTGAGTGAGTGATGTCAATATATAATCCAATAAAAAGTCAAAAGAAAAAGTAAAATACATCAGAGCCCTACCAAATAGAGGTGAGAATTCTGGAATCTAATAGAATTATCTAGGCATCGGGAAGAATGCATAGCACGCATACAGAAAATGCTAGAACTCCATTCAAAAACATATGAGGTGGTCGGATGATTGCATATGTATAGGTTCTTTTCCATCACCTACAGCCACAGACACAAAATTCTGATTTGCTGGGACTTCAAAGAGCTGAGTAGAACAGCCCCACAGGGCTTCCAGGGCAGTTGGTGGTGGTGGATTATCCACACCCTCTTTCTCCTATGAAGCAACTGGTTTGAACTATTGACCCTTGAGAGCTTGACCACTGTGCCATAGTTTAGATGTCTCAATGTCATGAGGAAGCCAATCATCTTCCAAGTCAAATATGACTTCAGTGCAGTTTCAACCCATGTTCCAGCTGTATATGTTTAAGTATTAAAACTAGACACATGCATCAGACATACAGATATACATAGACATAAAAATATCCAGTTGGATAGCTTAAGGATCTAAAAACTAGACAAATGCATCACAAACACATGCACATCTGTGAATCAATTGCTAAGTTTGGAGAAAAAAATAAAAAGGAGAGAGAGGTTACACCCAATAATACAATGCACTTCAAAGTCAGCGTGCGAAAGCAATGTGGCAATGTCTCTTCAATGGATACCTGCATCAGAACAGAGCCAAGTGCTGGGATACCCAGACGCCCGCCTGAGCAGAAGATAAAAAAAAATAGAATGGTGACAGAGACCAGCAGACAGAGAGCAGCGTTTTTAAGCTGATGATGCTGAAAAACCTGCCCACATAGCACATAGAAATCCCACCATGTACGACTGATGAAAAGATCTCCAGAGGATTAAAAACCAAATTGTAGAAAGCAAAACTGCAAAGTGAATGAAAGCAATTCAAAAACATTATCATTGGTTTCTAGGTGGGTGGGAGGATTTCTGAAACAAATCTCAAGAAAACCCAAACCACACAGCATCAGAATGATGAATCCCTGATCAGACAACACCATAAATGTGATAGACAGACTGTTGACAGATCGGCGGCATTTACTTCCCGATGATTTGAAAGTTTTTAAACTGATGAAATTTTATATATCCTCTAGAATATATAAGAAATTCACAAATATTCAAAAACTCAAATGAAAATAATGACTAAAAAAATGAAGAGGCCGTACAACAAAGACTATACAACAGGCTAAACTCATTAGTAACTAGAGAAATTGTAAAACGGAAAGTAGTATCACTTTATATCCATTAAACAGACAATAGCTAAATGAGTTTTGGAATGTTGAGTGGTATGTGTGGACACAGGAACCTTCTGTTCCTATGAATTGCTGTTGAGGGTACAGACTGCTGCAGCCATTGGGGACAGATAACCGCAAGTACTTAATCTAATGATGTTTGACGATACCTTATGATACGGCAATCCCACTCTTGCTTATACAGTATATTTTAGAGAACACTCAGCATGCATCAGTAAGGGGGCTGAGACAGAATGTTCATCACAGCTTTGTTTAAGGCAAGTGTTGTCCATTTCTACAGCCCAGGCACCAAACTCTGGCCATCCATTCCAACTATGAAGAGGAGGGGATGATGATGGTTATACAATTTGAAAACTGCACTTGATGTCACTGAGCTTGGAATTGTTTGAGTAGGTGGATGTTTTGTTGGGTACATTTTAAACAACAAATATAAGAGAAACCTTGATTAGTCATATCTGAATACTTTAGTCTGTCAACACTCTGATTCCTAGAACTTGGGTCTTATCTTTCACTCTAGTGGTCAGGCCCTAGCAAAGGGTCATGACCTAGGAAAAAGAAAGTACAACAAATCTAGCCCTGCCTAGTGGTAGTCACCACAAAAGTCAGAGTAGTGTGAACTCTCTACTGAGCTGAACAGTTCATCTCACTAGCTCCTAATTCCCCCTCTAAGCCCTCTTCATAGCTAATACTCCTGGGATCAAGACAGATTAGATCGCTGGGGTGGATTCAAATTGATTAGCCAACTATTTTATCTTAAATAAAGGTTTTACCACTTACCTGAGATTACCAAGTGTAAGTTAGTTAACTTTAGGATTGCACATGCAACTCAAACTAACTGCATTTAACAATTTGTACTCTGGCAATAAATAACATGGCAAAAGGGTAGCACATGATCAGATTTGACATTTGTAGAATGACCTATTTCTAGGAAAGGACATGGTAGTTAGTAAAGTACAGGGTCAGTCAAAATGAAGAAAATCAAAAGTCGACTCAAACCTGCCAACGATCATGAAGATGGAACGGCGCTGGGCCGTGTTTCATTCTGTTGTGCATCGCATCACTATGACAGCATCTACCACAAGTGGGTTTTGAGCAACCTAGCACTCTCTGTTTCAGAGTTGTCAGTCTAATCACATCAATAACTATTATTTTTAATTGATGTATTGGTATATGCCAGGCCCTACGTTAAGAACTTGGCAACTATTCCCTAATTTAATTCTCAAAAGATCCTCTTACGGACGAGCAAATAGCATTGAAGAATGGTTAAGTAACTTGCCCAGTTTTTATAGAGAGTGATCAAGGACTTAAACTAGGCAATCGAGTTCTTCAGACTCTGCCTTGAAACTGAATGATGCTAACACTCATTCAGAGAGCTTTCTGGTCTTTATTGGCATAAGAGCCTGGTGATCTGCTTTTTTTTTCATGTAATCTTTTGTTTTAATATAGATTTTATGGGGGGCTCTTACAACATTTAATATATTATTCATATTAAGCATATTTGTACACATGTTGCCATGTTCATCTACATTATCTACTTGAACTCCTCCAGCATAAGCTCCTCTTTCCCTCGTTCCTCTAATTCTTTATTTTTTTTTAATTTCAACTCCCCATATTTCCCCTTCCCCCTACCCTTCCCCATGAACTTACAATAAATTACTAATTATTATTACCTCTTCATATCCTACATTGTCTAATGTGTCACTTCACTCATTCCCCACCCCCCCACATTGTCCACACCCCAGAGAGGAGGTCATATGTAGATCAAAGAAATTTGTTCCCCCTTTCTACTCCACCCTCCCAGTGTCACTACTCCCCAGTAGTCTCATGGGATTATCTATCCTAAATTTCCACGTCTTCAATTCTGATGTGCATCCCCTGGTCTTGCCAAATCTACTATTGTGTGTGTGTGTGTGTGTGTGTGTGTGTGTGCATCACTGCCTCTGGTGGTGCTTCTGAGAGCCACAGCTGGATTTGAACTGCCAAGCCTGAGGGCTGCAGTTCCGCACTCAACCACTTACACCACCAGGACTCAGCCCACCAAATCTCCTTTTTAAAAGCAGCCAGTGAAAGCCCTGTGGAGAACAGAGACCAAGCTACAAGAGATCCTTGGGGTAAAAGAGAACTGGACCGCATGCTGTTCTGTTTGCAGGGATTCGCCCTGCACCAGGGGATCACTTCATAGCAAGTCATAACACTAACAACATGGTCTTCATGTGTCAGGTTCTAGGCAGTCTGCAGTGGGTGTACTCTGTCTGGGGAAGGGAAATGACTTGCCAGCTCCCTTCTGATGGATTACATTTCTGATAATCAGTAACATAAAATTGAAAACTCCATGTACTGAGCGGTTTTACCATGCCTACTTAGGCTGTATATAAGAGAGAAGAGAAACAGGCTTCATGGTTAAAGCCTGAGAAATATCTCTCAGGGAGATACAGATGAGAGGTGAAATAATGGGTGACTTTGGCTCCAACTCTTGCTCACCTGGGACAGGCAATCCTGGGGATGTGGCCCAAACTCCTAACAGTATGTTCCTCATTTCTCCCCTTGAGTTAAGGGTGTGGTGGAGACTTTATCCATGAGAATTAATTCCAGGAAAGATGCAGTTGTATATCTGACAGATATGAGAGAAGAGGGAGAAGTATCAATCTTCAGGGTTTCTGTCTCTTGCTTGGGAATCTATTCTCTGTATCCCAGAGTGTGGGGATGAGTAACTGATGAGTCAGCCTTAAGGCCTGGCTGAATATCTTACCACTAGGCAGACATGTGTGTCTCCTGGGGAGAGAATTATTCCTTTAAGTGGAAACAATCTACAGATAATACTAAAAACTTACCTTGGCTATAAGTACATGAAAAGATGCTTACCATGATTTCCTTGGTTATCAGGAAAATACAAACCCAAGCTATGATCAGTTGCCATTTCTCCCTTTACAAACCCAAGCTGATGGAATGGTGGACACACTCACTAGTCTATGCTAAGAAACTCAGAAGACAGATATCTGGTCAACTAATTGGAAGAGATTCATATTTATGTCCATTCCAAAGAAAGGTGATCCAACAAAAGGCAGAAACTATCCAACGCTATTATTAATATCATGCACCAGTTACAGACAGGGCAGTATACCAATAGGGAGCTGTCAGAAATTCAAGATAGATTCAGAAGAGAGAATGGAAGGAGGAATTTCACTGTTGATGTCAGATCTCAGCTGAGAGCAGAGAACACCAGAAAGATGTTTACTTGTGTTTTGTTGACTATGCAAAGTGATTTATGTGGATAACATTGGGAATTTCAGAAAACTTAGATTGGTTGTCCATGTGGAACCTGTTCACAGACCAAGAGGCCATCCTGCAGACAGAACAAAGGGATACTGTGTGATTCAAAATCAAGAAATGTGTGCATCAGGGTTGCATCTTTCTCCCTTATGAAATGAACACATTGAGCAAATAATCTCTTTCGGAGACACATCTGTCATTTCCTGTGTCTCAGGAGTCCTGCAGATTATGGATTGATATGCCCATATTACAGTTGAGGAAATAAAGGCACAAGGAAAAAAAAGTCATGTGTTTCACCCAAATCACAGAACTGGCATGCATTTCTGATGCAGCCAACTGTTCTGGTCCAATGACGTACCAAAGAAAGCAACATTCTTGGAGTCAAATAGAAATATCTTAGTTTAATCAAAGGACTATGAGGACATTATAGAGTACTTGTCCAAATGTCTAATTGCCAATTTGTCAGTCCGTGGTGACTTGTGTGTCTATGATGCTAGAAGTTATGTTACCAGTATTTCTAATACTGGAGGGATCGCCGACAGTGGCAGATTTCCACGGTTTTGAGACTTAGACTAGAATCAAAAACCTGGTGATCCACTTTTAAAAATGAGCCAGTAGAAACCCTCAGGTTTACAATAGGATGAATCTTAGCTAATATCATGTGGAAAGATGAGTCTCTTAGATTGAAAGAGGTCTCATGACTAGAACCCTTCTCTTAAACATGCAAAGGTCATGAAGATGGTAGCATCTCATTATGGTATCCCTGATGTTTTCAAGCGGCAAAAGTCAACTCAATAGCTACTTACTCCAACAGGGTACTTGCAGACAGAACTCCAACTCCAAACTCACTTTCATCTGGTAAACTCTAACTCATAGGAGAGGGTAGCATGGCTCCTGTGGGTTTCTCAGATTGCTACTCCGAAGCAGTATTAAATTTGTCTTGAAGTTATTAGTTCCAGTGTAAACCTACTACATTCCCAGGGCTTCTTGTAGGCAGAACAGGATGCTTACATTCAATGATTAATATAAAAAGCTCACCTATGTACCATGGTGCATTTATCACTCAAAAATGGATTCAGCAGAGACTTCTTCAAGCTTGAGTGTTCAAGTTGACCTCTAATTAATTTTGAGAAAGGAGAAGTGTGGTGATGATGGTGGTGGAGGATAATGGTATCAAAATGCCCAGCTTGCTATTATTCTTTTAATATATCTGAATCCTACAATTGAAGGAAAATATATTTTGGCTTTATCTTTTTAAACTGATAACTGCATAAACATTCATTTTAAGTGCCTCTGAGTCCTCCCACAATAGTTGACCATTGATTTGAATCTGACAAAGTAGAACTGTGCTCTATGGAGTCTTCAATGACTGGATATTTAGAAGTAGGTAGCGTGGCCTTTCTTTTGAGGTATCCCAGGACAGACTAGAACCTCCAGCCTTTCAGTTAGTAGCTGAGTGCTTTCTCCATTTGCCCATTTATTTTGGTCCAAGTCTGGGTAAAACAGGTGGCAGCAAAGCTCAGGATGGGTTAGTACATGAGTGGCTGGTGAGCCTTGTGAACCGAACCATTTGATATGATCAAAGAACAATAAGGAGACTTTAACATGCAGCTAACTTCCATTATTACCATTCAGAGACTACTTCTTGAGGTCCTTTGGAGTCATCATAGTAACTTTAGCAGGTCTGCGAAAGGCAACACTAAGGAAGTGGCTGACCAAGATAGAACGGATGGCTTGAGATGCGCTACACTCAAGCTAATGTGCTCAACCTGTTGATTGATCTGACATTTCTCACAAGCCCCAAAGTCACTTGCACAATTGGCAGTGACACATTTACAGTTCAAATCCTCTTTAATGCAAAACCTACAGTCATTAGATAAAGTGCTGAAACATAGGGCTTTAAATATTTTGTTGAGAATTTCCAATGTCTTTCAATTCTGCTTTTCCAAAATTTATTGAAACCTTCTCATGTGCTGCATCTATCATCTATCATTCATATACATATAATATATATAGACACAGCATGGAAGCTGGATTATGTGAAGAAGAATGCAGGTGACATATAACAACCTGAGATATGCACAAGACACCCCCTTGTTTGCTGAAAGTGAGAAGGACTTGAAGCACTTGTTGATGAAGAGCGAGGACTGTGACCTTCAGGATGGCATACGACTAAATTGGAAGAACAGTCACAAAAGCTCCTACAACTTGACCAATAGGCAGCATCATGATAAAGAGAGAAAAGACTTAAGTTGCTGATCACTGCATCATACTTAGATCGACAATTGATGGGCATCAAAGCTGCAGCCAAAAGATCAAGCAGCACACACGGCCTCGGGTAAGTCTGTTACACGGACCTGTGCAAAGTGTTGACAAACCAGGGTGTTGCTTTGAGGATTAAAGTGTACCAGAACCAAGCCATCACAATTGTAATCACTCATGTGCATATGAAAGTTGGACATTAAATAATGAAGACTCAGGAAAAATCTATCTATTTGAACTCTGGCTTTGGTGTAAAGTATTGGCAGTGCCAGGTACTGCCAAATTGCAAACATCTATCTTGGAAGAAGTACCACCAGAATGCTCCTTAGAGGCAAGATGGCAAGACTTGGGCTCACATACTTCGGGCATGTTATCAGGAGATAGATACCAGTCCTGGAGAGGAACTTCATGCTTAGAAAAGGGTAGGGGCAGTGAAGAAGCTGTCTGATGCCACAATGGGCTCAAATGTAAGAACACTGATAAGGAGGGCGCCGGGCTGGGCATTGTTTCATTCTCTCATGGACAGTAGGTGGGATCCAGTTCCATGGCACCTGATAGCAATAGCACACATACTAGGGACTGATACAAACCATGACTAACACAGTCTAGTGTGTGCTGTTAATCTCAGAACAGCCCTACAGAACAGAGAACTGCTCCATAGAGTTTCCAAGGTGCAGTCCTTATGTGATCTTTCTCCCACGGTGATGCTGGTAAGTTCAAACCAGCCTACAAGGAGCCATAGAACGCGTAACCAGTCCATCACTGGGACACCTTAGCATGTGGTACTTTCGTATCTTTGTAAACAAATAAGCAGCAAGATGATAAGGCTGGCAACTTAGGAAATATTAAGAATGGGGAGGAATGGCAATAAAAGCAAAGGGATGAAATATTTTTAGTGATGCTGTCCTGGATGGAGCCCACTAGACATACGTGGCTATGGAGTATGTGAAGTGCAGTACGTGGGGAGTAAGATGTGCTTGAAATGTACGCTGCCCACCAGATTTCAAGATCATGAGGAAAAATGCAAAAATCTCATGAACAAGTTCTCATTAATTTCATTTTGACTTGAAAGATTTTGAATATCTCAAGTTGAATAAAACCTATTTAAAATTAATTCCTTCCTATTGATTTGATTTTTTAAAATATGGCTTACATAAACAAACCCCCAAGCAAAACAAACCCACTGCTAATCAAATTGATTCTAATTCAGAGCGACCACCCTGTACGATCTAGTAGAGCTACTCCTTGGGGCTTCTTGAGCCTGAAACTCTTTATGAGGGCAGATGGCTTCATCTTTTGTCTTGCCACATGGTTTCCAATCTATGCCTAAATTCAAGGTTGATAGTCCTAGCCCACCTAATGCTGCTGTGGACCAAAGACCTGTCAATGTGGTGGTAACCTTCTTCCATAAGAGATGATGGCCAAGAAACCCTATAAATTGGTTAGTTCTATCCTTTAACATTTAAATTGGAATCAGTTTGATGTCAACTATTTGTGTGTGTGTGTGTGTGTAGGGGAGCAGTTTATGTAGCCATGAAACAAAGCACTTACTGTCTTGAAGTTACAATGGCCCTATAGGACAGAATAGACCAGTTCCTTTTGGGTTTCATAAAGTATCACTCTTATGGGCACCACTCCTCTTTCTCCCTGAGAGCCACTCATAGGTTTGAACTGCTCAGTTTATACTGTCAGCAGCCTAATGTAGAACTCACTACACCACTAATGTAGCCACTAGAATATTTAACATTGCCAAGGTGACTAGCCTAATATTTCTATTGGACAGTGCTGTTACAGAGGTTTCTTTAATGACAAGACCAGGAGAGTTTCATTATTGATTGAATGTGGTGTCTTGAGAAGATTAGAACATTTATAGGTTGTATTTAAATATGAATACTAAGTTGGTTGATGTCCTACCCCTCAATCTTTTCTTACACAGCTAAGAGGTAAATCCTGATTTAGGCAAACCATGCATCATTTGCACTCACAATTTATGAAGCCAAATCCCGAATTCTGGTTCTAGCTCTAAAGCTGGTTCATCACACCTAGAACATGAGATGAATTAATAATAATAATAATAATAATAGATAATGTGAAAGATGTGTAAGCTTGAGTTTGACTTAAAAAACTACTGAGACATGTGAAAGCCCCCTCCCTTAAAATAACAAAATGGAAAACCAGGAACAAAACTACTGGCCAGGATTTAGCATATCAGTCAGAGAGATCTTGGATGTTGATTGAAACACATGACAATGGCTGCCACCAGATGCCTATATGAGTACACGTGGGGGCTGAACAGTTAACCAGTTGCCTTCAAATCCATTTGGGTTCACAGAGACCCATATGTGTCAGAGTAGCACTGGCCTCCATCAGGGGTTTCACTGACTGATTATTTGGGCATAGATTGCCAAGATGCCTCTGGGTGAGCTCCTGCCATCTCCCCTACCATGTAGCTAAGTATATTAGCTGCTTGCACCACCCACTGACTCTCTAAAGGTGTCAGTCTTTCTTCGCCTAAGGGAGATGTTTCCCAAGCCTGGGGCAACAGAGTTCCGTCCAGTCTCAGCTGCAGGCATTCAGGGACTGATATGTGCCCTTGTGGAGGGAGCAGTGTCCCCTCTGTCATTCATCCAGGATGGAAAAAGTTGCCTGCTTCTAATGTTCCCATTTCCCAGTCCTTTGAGAACCTCTATTCAGAGGATGCTTCCCCTTGCTGTGGCATCCTGAGTTTATTCTGTAAATCCTCTCCATGTTTACACCTCTGACACCTCTGTGCTAATGGCCGTGACCAAGGAGGTCGGCTGTGCAGTGTTATGGATAAAAGCCCTTGGCTCAATGACATCCTCAGCTGTTTGCCAAGTGCTAAATTGCAGTGTCATGGGCCAAGACTGAGGCTACCTGTTACAGTAATACTTCACAAGAGGAAACATGCCAAAGATCCAGAATTCTGTTAGAACCTATTAACTGAAGTTAAGTAATAGTGGTGGTAGAAGGGAGAACTCCAGGGCCTCAGAGAGAGGTGTTATTGAACTGCCTCATCGTGTTCAGGAAAATCATGTGAAATGTCCCAGAAAAAATGAATACTGTGGCCCTAGCCTTGCGAAATCCTTTTGGGGCAGTCCTAGTCTGCACACATAGGGTGGCCTTGAGTTGGAATTAACTTGAGGGTGCATGGATTGTTAGAAGAGCTGTAAGAGCTCTCAATAAAATGATTTATTAAAATAATAATAGAAAAGAATCAACTTAGTGGCAGTTAACAATTACATCACCAGTAGGAATCAAAAGTAAACCTTGCCAAGGGTGGAGGCATCCTACTGCTCATGAAATGAGTCTTTGGTCAGGAAGGACAGTGGTCAAACAGGGAAGTCGGGCTTGGGCATAGCAGGTGACTAGATTAACAATCGTGTTGACAGCATAATCATCACCCCCAACAAAACACTGACACAGCACGGATGTGGACTCGTAAGAACCCCACAAGACATAGTTGAAACTAACTCCATAGGGTTTTTCAAGACTGAATCTTCATAAAAGCTAACTGCCTCATCATCCTCCTGCAGGGGATGATGGTTTGGGATAACAACTCCCTCCTGCTCTGTTCTCCCGTTTTAAAGGAAAAGGGGATGATTCCGATAGAACTGGGTGGTTGAGTAAGCTGCCCAGTGCCACACAGCCAGGATGTGGGTAGAACCAGAATGCAAACTGAAACCTGTCTGCCTCCAGATCTGCTGATTTCTCCACTCTGCCAGGAGCCAAACCGTGAGCACATCCTCTCCACTTGTCCTCCACGAAGTTGAGTGTGTTGTGAACATTGCCCACCTCGTTACGCTAAATCCCGTGTGTGTGTGGAAAGTTGGCTTGCGTTTGCCAGTGGTCCTCAACTAGGGGTCATTTTGCCTTCCTAGTGAACTTTGGAAATGCCTAGGGAAATTTTGGTTGTCTTCCCTTTGTGCTGCTGTCATCTGGTGGATGGCAGTCAGAGATGCTGCTGTGCCATGCTGCTGCACCATCCTCCAATACACAAGACATCGCTCCCCATCGAGATTTGTGGGCCAGGAGGTGCTTTTGTGATGAATTTTGACTCCTAGACACCCTGTGGAACAAACCATGAGGTTCCACAGGGTATTTGTGTCTGTAATCTTTTTGGAAATACATCTCCTGATCTGTATCCCATGAAGTGGCAGGGTGGACTAGAACTGCCAGCCTTTTGATTAGGTATCCAACATTTAAACAGACGCTTTCTAGTCCCCAACATCAATAGTCCTAAGGTTGAAAACTGCAACTTTTCAACTTTTTTATGATAGTAGAAAGTCACATATTTTTCCCCTTGGAGTGGCAGGTAGTTTTAAACTGCTGGCCTTGCAGGGAGCAGCCCCCGGGCTCCAACTGTAGGGTCACTGTGAGTTGGTACTGATTCGATGGCAGTGAGTTGAAGATAGCATCCCCCTACCCTAGAAGAAACCACTGGTCGTTATTAGTAGCTCTACCTCAACCCGTCACACGTGGACCGCTCTACAGCTGGACCGTTGCTCACATCTGCAGCATCCATGAGCATCCATGAGGATGTGTCCAAGTTTGTGGGAAAATCCAATTTTATCTTAACTCCCTTTTTAAAATTAACTCTTTGAATGCCCTTCAAATTTATTGAGCACCAACTAAAGAATAGACATGGTAGGTTATTGGAACTGTTTGTTAAGATGACAAATGAGTTGATTCCTTATTTGACAAAAGTGTTGAAACCATAATTTATAAGCTTCAGTGATGTGGAGTTGAGAGAGTTCAGTAGAGAAACTGTATAGTTGAAAGAGGAAACATGCTAGGCTAACCTTTAGATGGCTTTGGAATGATAGAGGAACCAAATAAAGAATGCTTCCTCCTCAGTTACCAAATGTTGATTTGAAGTTACATCCATCTTATTCTGAGTTCTACTACCATAATGTTAAGTGAGTTTATTAAAATATACCAAGAACGCTTCTATAATCCTTAGGGATTTTTCTTAAATATAGCACTAAGAAATATTGATTTCTAAAGGGTTAGGAAAGAAGGAGAAATGGAAACAGGAAACAACGAGAAAGTGGGATACATGACGGCACATTGAGAGATTGACGATGAATGATCTGAAACAAAAGGTGTGTGATTTGTTATAAGTACAATTTACAATCTGCTCAATACACCTTACCCCCAGCTTAATTAAAAAAGAACATGGCTTGTAACCTTCAGATTTATGTGTTGATTATTTTTGGAGTGTATTTGTGGGGGAAAAAAATCTCCTCTCCTATGGTTAGTAACCCTATCTTATATTTATAACATTTAGTAAGAGTTCAATAAGTTTATTGTCATTAACCAGGCTGGTCTGTGAGAGTGGTAATATAAAGCTAGCCTCAATTTCTAAAGGTCTTCCTCTGTGCATTGGGCTTTGTATATAGTAGATTGACTTTAATGGGGCCAGGTGAGGGAACTGGAACCGTTAGGTTTGGTCCCATGTTTAGGGGGTTCTGGAATGCATTGGGTAGAGGAATGATACAATTCAAGATAATCTACCATATATACTCATGTGTAAGCTGAGTTTTTCAGCACATTTTTTCTGCAATTTTTGTAGTAAAATTAGGTGCCTCGACTGACATTCAGGTCAGTTAATATTCGAGTATGTAGAGTAAGTGAATGCAGTAGAAAGGGTGTGAATCACCTGCACTATTCCCTTTGAGCAGGAAAAGGGAGTAGTTCTTTTCTTTCTAGCCCCCTGAGTCTGAACTGACTTAATAGGCATGGGTTTGGTTCAGTGGGGCATTGTTGGTCCAGCGATAGAATTCCCACCTTCTATGAAGGAAACTTGGATTTGATTCCAGGCCAATGCACCTCATGCTTAGTCACCACTTGACCATTTGTGGAGGCGTGCATGTTGCTATGGTCCTGAACATGTTTTGATGGAATACCAGAGCAAAAAGGACTCAAAAGATAGGCCTGGTAGCCCACTCCTAAAAGACAATCAATGAAAACCTGATCAATGATAATGGCTCTGTCCATAAGCCACAGGGAGAATCATGCAGGACCGGGCAGCATGTTGTTCCCTTCTCCATGGGCTCTGCAGGAGGTGGGGTCTGCTTGAATGGCAACTACCAATAGGCCATATCTCAGCGATCGTTGCCAGCTACAAGAGATGGCCTTTAACCCTGAGGAAAACAGCCTCCAGGGCTGAAACCAGAGAGGAAGTCTGAGGAAAATGAATACTGAACCCTGCTCAATCTCTGACACCGCACAAATCTTTATACCCCCATTTCCTTCTGAGCCAATAATGACATTTGAAATGGGAAGGAGAAATCTACTGAAAGGCAAGATTCCCCTCAGTGAGCACACGGGTCAGTCCTGGGAAGTTGTCTGTTTCAGCTGCTAATTTGTATGGGAACAACTTCTGGACTGATTCTGTGATGGATAGGATGCCAAGATCAGTCATTTAAAGCTTACTTGCATGTCTGCTTTCTGGACATGACATATCACATGGCCAAGAAATAGAGGCTAAGGTGCAGACACTGCAGGCTGAAGAGGAAGGTAATGGGAGGGTTGCCAACAGCCAGGAAAAGGAGCAGGGCTAAGTTGAGATAAGGTGAGAAAATTACTTCAGTTTGATAGAGGCAAGGTTTCAGATTAAGACAAAGATTTGTCATCTCCTGATACATCCAGTTGGTCTCTAACAGATCTTGAAAGCTGCAACACAAGCAGGCATTTGCACACCAATGTTTATGGCAGCACAGTTCACAAGAGCCTGAGCTGCAAACAAACTACCCACTTGTCTGTCAATGGATGAGCTGATAATAGATACAATACACTTTACACTTGGTCATACAGAGAAAGAAGTCCTGATACATGCTAAATTATGGATGGATTTTGAAAACAGTGTGCTTGAGGGGATTAAATCAATGGTGGTAGGGCAGATAGCATCTGATCCCCCAAAAGCACAGAAACAAACTCACTGCTGTTAAGTATATTCTGACTCAAAGAGATCCTACTGGACAAGGTAGAACTGCCACTGTAGTTTTCCAAGACTATAAATCTTTACTTAAAAAGAAAGCCTCCTCTCTCTCCCCGTAGGGCTGGTAGTTTCAAACTACAGACCTTGTGACAAGCAGCCTGCTATGCCACCAGATTTCCTTATGCAAAATAAATAGAATAAATCAATGTAAGATTGTGGCAATTATGAGTCTATATCATTTTCTTGATTGAGATGTAGGGGTGGAGTCTAGCCTGTTAATATGGAGATAGCCATTGAGTAGCCAATGAAGCCTCTGTGTGGGCATGGCTTTCTCCTGAAACTTCTGGGAAATCTCGTGATATTTCCTTCATGGAGATGAGAAGCTATCTCCCCAGTTGTTGGGAGTCAGCCTCTTAGATGAAGAACTATGGACAAGACAAGATGGCAGCATCTGAGGAGCTGGAGGGGAAGCCACAAGGCCTTACCCTGATGGAACCAGACCTCTGAAGCTGGAGAATCCACTTGGAGATCCCTGTCAGTGATGAGTTGCTTCTGCCACCACTGGATGCTGTTGATGGACCCTGAGCCCTGGAAGCAAGGAACCATGGGGAGACCCCTGCCAGTGCCGGGAGTCTGCACCCACTGGCCTGTGACTTTGTCAGTCAGAAGGAGACTTTATAGAACTGGTATTGGACATATGGGCTAACATCGGACTTATGGACTTGGATTGAACTGGGTTGGGATGCTTTCTCAATGTTCCTTTCCTCTTGAATATAAGCATTACCCTTATATTCATATGTGTGTCTATGAATTTGTTTCTTTAGTCTACCTGGACTAACACCAAGATGAAAGCAGTCCAACACCAAACCCCACTGCTACTAGTTCAACCCTGATTCATAGCAGTCCAGTCCAGAGTTTCTGAGGATGTATATCTTTACAGGAGCAGATAGTTCCGAGCTTTCTCCTGAGAGAGGAGCAGTGGTTAGCAGTACCACACTTACCTGATGTTTCCACCAGGTTCAAGGAAAATGTATATGGAGAAAAAAAATTAATTCAATTAAATGTGCTTCCCATTTACAGTAGGGAGGATGAAAGAGAACTTCATCAGTTAGGGAATTTTAAGGATCTGTTTATGGTGATGGAAACTCAGTAGCTGATACTGGTGAGGGTTGTATCTGATTAGCAGCAGCGAATTGCTCATGCGAAAAACTGTTACATTGTCTGATGTTGTATTACCACAATCTATCACTCTAACTAAACATACAAGTTACAAAAGAGAAAGAACTCTAGAGTCTGACCTGGCTGCAAATTTTAGGGAAGGCCACTTCACTCTCTCTAACTCCGTTTCTTTTGGAAAATGAAAGTCATCATTGCTCCCTTCTATGGCTATGAGCTCCACTCATATGGCTATAAGTGTTGGGGTGCCCTCAGTTTGGCTCCAGGCTTGGCAAAGACCCAGTGAGAAGCAGGGACAATGGGCTGAGAGGAGCTTCCATTCGGGCTCTTGCATGTGCTTCTGCCAAATCTCCTTCCTCACAACTGTCAAACGCAACCTTGTCACCATTGAGTGGATTCTGACTCATGGCGACCCTACAGGACATCCTACAACTGTCCCTCTCAGATTCTGAGATTGGCATCCTTTACAGGAGCTGTACAGAAAGCCTCCTCGTTCTCCTGTGGAGTAACTGGTAGTTTCCCACCATGGACCTCGCGGTGAGCAGGTCAGCACATAACCCACTGCACCACTGGGGCTCCACAAGTCTATCAGCCCCTCAATATTCACCATCTTGGGTTTAGGGCATTCACTCTGTCAGCAAGTTTCTCCATTGGCCAAAGGCACTGTGGCTGAGATAGACTCTGAGATCCACCTTCCTGGGAAATACACGCTGGTCTCTATGAATCAGCTGGGTGAGGTAATGGGGTGTTAGTCACATGCATCATGAGTTGTTAGGGGATTTTGAGCTTCATCACTCTGATTGTTATTATTTCATCTGTTAAAATTAGATTTTTTTTGCCTGAATTTGCTTAGTGACAATTCTCCTGGACTTTCTTCCAAAAACCATAAAGATGGGCTCTCAAATTTAGAAAATGCTGAAATTGTTGGAAAGTTTTATTAAGCTGTTTAGAATTTAAATCAGCAGCTCACAGCAAAGCAGTTAAGAAATAAACAGCATCTCAGGGTGTCTTCCAGTTTCTTCACGAGGCAATAACTCATCATCTTGTCACATGGGGGAAAGGAGGTAGATCAAGTGTCTAAAGATCTTAAACGTCTTTAAGGAGATCTTAAACTCTGTCCCCCATTGCAGCAAGTCCAATATTGAACAACATGGCTGAGGTTAATCTTAGCACAGTGAACCTGGGAGAGTCTTCCCAAGTCTTCTTTTCCTCCAGCCATCGATGAGCTCCTCAAGCTAAGGTAGGAATATTTCAAAGGTTCCCTTCTTAAATATTGAAAAACAGCTTGCATCCATTGCAAACATATTCCTGTTTGCATTTACTTTTCACCCCTCATTTCTGCCTGGACCTGCACCATCCATGTGACCTGGTAACCTGAAGCTATAACAGCTTCCTGCTCTGATAAAGGTCCGTCCCCCCTCTTCTGCAAAGCTGTGTTCTCTCCTGTAGCAGAGGGGAGTTGTCCTCCAATCTCCTCTATGAGACTCTTGCCCATCTTTTAGGAAACCACACTCCCTCCTGATGTTTCAAAGGTTCCTCCAAAGGGACTGTCTTGATACTTCTTTTCAAATAATTTTGCAACATCATCCCATTTTCCCTTACTCAGATTGTTTTGATTCTAAACATTGTCATTGCATCTAGTTTGTGAATTCCAAGGAAGCTTAAGGTCCTCACTAGATCACACTTGGAAATTTTGGACAAAGTAGCATCACGAAATTAAAGTGGAAGATAGAGAGCCTCACTGCCAGCAAGTTGATTTTGCTTCAGAGTGACCCTGTAGGACAGGGTAGAACTTTCCTTGTGGATTTCTGAGATTGTAGGTCTTTACCTGAGTAGAAAGCCCTGTCTTTCTCCCTCTGAGCAACTTTTTCTTTCTCTTTCTTTCTTTCTTCCATCCTTCCTTCATTCCTTTCTTCCTCTCCCACCTCCCCACCCACCCGCATCACTGTCCTGGTGGAAGTAGAAAGCCCAGCTTTGCTCCTGGAGAGCTGCTGCTGGATTTGAGCTGTCAACCCTGGGGCTGCAGTACCGCACACAACCACTGCACCACTGGAGCTCAGCTGCAGCTGGTAGTTTCAAACTTCTCGCCTATTGGTCAGCAGCCCAATCATGAATCCACTGGGACGCCAGGGTTTCTGTAGAAGACAAGAAGTATGCTTAAATCTCCTAAATCTTCCACAATTCAAGTTTGTCAGGGGATTTCTATTTTAACCAGTTAAAATTATCCAGTGAAACACTCTCCATAAGCTATAAAATATATTTTCTCCTTTGGTTCCTATATATTCATCTCTTACCTGATAATCAGATATATGAATATACTTTCAACTTAATGCACACAGTGGCCCTGTATTGGGAAACAAAAATAAACAAAAAAAGACCTCCCTTTATTTACATCGAAACCTACCTAAAGATCTAATATGCACATATTAACTACCCAATTGCATGATAGGATCTTACCGTACAATTGTATTACAGGGACTTGGTCTTCAATTGCATTTTTGCATTTAAATTTTTTGAAACAATTAAGTTTATTCACTCATAGCTGATGAAAACTGAAAAAAATCATAAAAAATTCTGTATGACTTCCACTGATATTCTCTCAAAATGTTAAATTTTACATTTATTATTCCCTATGTGTTCATAAACCTGCACACCTAGCTGTTTTTCTACACACACATATTTCCATGAAACGGATAAGCAAAGATTTCCTACCTGGTCTCTTCACAGCACCTCAGCGAGCGTTTGCTAAAAGCCAGGGGCGTTAATTACCCAAGAACAAAACAGGACTTGTGGTCATCATCATGACTCACGGTGACTCCATGGACAAAGTAGCACTGTCCTACTGGGGTCCCAGTGTTGTAATCTTTATGAAAACAGTTAGCCATGATCTTCCTGGGTGGTGGGTGGGTTGAAACTGTTGACCTTTGGGTCTGAGCTATCGGGGCTCCTTCATCTGACACAAGCCACCAGTACCCAGTCAATCCAGAAATTAACAATCATATCATCTAATTCCAAGGCCTTATTCCAGGTTCAGTAATTGTCCCATGAAAAGCCTAAGATCTAGTGACATGTTGTCTTCAGTTGTCTGTCCCTTTGTTCGCCTTTTAATCGGGAACATTTCCTCAGTCTCTCTCTCTCTCTCTCTTTCATAATCTGGACACTTTTGAAGTGTCTGGGCCAGTTATTTGTGTACATGTCTTTCAATCTGGGTTTGGCCGAGGTATTTTTCCTAATGAGAGTCAGGCTGCACCCTTCTGGCAGAGAAACCCGAGAAGGAACCGTGTGTCCTTCTACACGTATCATCTCATGAAGCACATGATGCTGTCTTGTCTCACTCTCCTTGTGCTGTTAACTTTAACTGCTCGGTTCAAGTGATCATCTGACAGGCTCCTCCATGATGAAGTGACTATTTTTCTTTTTGTTAGTCATTAGTATCTGGTAGAGAGAGACTTTGAAATTATCCTGCTTCTTGGAGGACTTCATCCAGGACCTTTGGCAACCATTGAGGGTCCTTGCCTGGAACAATGATTCCTGGGGTGGTTGCCAAGGGGTGACCGTCTAACTCCATCTCGCCTTATACATGTATTAATTGTATTTCTGATCTGTCTTTTCCATCTGTGTCCTCATTGTTCTGTCTGGTTACAAAGAGGACTATTATGGGTGAATTGTTTTCGTTGGTTACTTGCTTGGTGTTATCGTTAAAACGTTTGGAAGGGGAATGTTGTTTGAAAGAAGACAGTGTGCCTACATAATAGAGTATAATGTTCAGTAAACTTTAAATGGATTGTAACTTAAAGAACTTTTTGTTTGGTTTTGTTTTAATTATCACAGACAAAGACACTTCACAAAGTTGTAAGAATAAGCAAAATGTAGTCCAAGACCCCATTCAGACGCTAAATGGGGTCTTCAGGATGGCATTTTCTCTTCTCTCTTACAGGAAAGACCAAAATTATAGCTCTGCTACCAGCAGAACGGCCAGAGTCACACCTGAAACAGCCTTTGCTTGCAGGTGAGCAAAAAACAAACCAGCTAAATTTTCACTTTGTGACAGAGGGTTAAAAAAATCTTCCCTTTCCTTGCCTCCTTTCGGCTTCTTGACTTAGTGTGTCATTGCTGTTCTTTACGTAACCCATGCCCAAGCAGGCCCCCTTTTATTCACTCTGCAGGGCATCCAGTCAACTTGGCAAATCGAAGGTTTGGGACCCATGTCCACCAGTGACTTTTTGCCCCCAATGGCAGGCATTCACATCATATCTCTGTGTGTCATTTTGATAACGTGCACAGACTTTGTCATACGTTACTGTGCCCTGAGGAGACTAAGCATGACTTTGTCTACATTAGCAATCAAAGCATTGGTGTGACTTTATTGACATTTGCTTTATTGGAAGTTTCAGGAACCAAATCCACAGGATCCCCAAGGTCCAACTAGAAAAATTAAACTGATATGTTTGGACCTGGCAGGACTGATGAGTAAAATGGATTTGATTACTAACCTCTAGGTTGGGGGTTGAAATACACCATCTGCTCCCCAAGAGCAAGATAAAACTATCTTTTCCCTTAAAGATTTATATTCTCCTAAACCCTATAGGTAGTATCACTATTAGTCAAATCTCCTCAACAGTACTGAATTTGGTTTATGCTTTTATCATCCATGGATGATAAAAGAGATGGTATAGTTTCACATTGAGGCCCCCATGGTGGAATCACAAGAGTACTCATGAAAGCCATCATGGAGATGGTACAGTAAATCCTTGGGAGGCCACAGGTCCGTACTTCTCCTATATTCGGCTTCTTGAGAAGCATTTCTTTGTCCTGAGCTCTGCTCTCATTGCTAAAAAGCTGCCCCCATGACTCAGAGTGTACTTTTACCCATCTGGGGTTTGGCATCTGAGCAAGTGGCCTCCTGTCCTGGCCAGCCTCTGAAATTTATTCCTGGAACCCTTCACTGCCACATCTGTTGTTCTGAGGTCCCTGACCTTGCTCTTGGGCCACTGGCCTTCTCCCAAGGACAGCCAGAATTCCCCAATTAATGATCACATTGCTTGTCTACCTGCCTGAATAGGGGAGGGGGGAAATCCATATTGTTTGTGGTTCTCCAAAAGAAGTGAAAACCACTCAGAAAGAGTGTCCAATAAGATCCAAGGATACAGCATAGCACAATTGTATAAATAACTTAAAGGGATCCAAATTTCATACTGAGTTGGATTTTGAGCATAGAGCAACTCAACTTGGGTTATCCTGTGCATTCGTTTGATATTTTCAGGAAAGCCCTTGGTGAGGCACGCCTATTTGAATGATTAGTTCCTGGCACCATCTTGTCGGCAAGGGGCTGACATGTCCTTGCACATCTCACAGGACTCCCACCTCAGTGAAGAGCACGGCTGTCCCTGTGTTGTTCACAAATAGATCAAATGCGACTCACAGCATGTCTAGACTTGAGGAGGTGAGCCTGTGAGCAAGCATTTCAGGAATTTTCAGACTATCTACTCCCCCCCAACTGATGGGAAGTTCTTCAATTGCCAGCATTTCTCCAAATATCTCACTGCCACAGGACCAGAAATACCGTTTCCAAAATTGGCAATGGTGTAAGGGGTCTTTAGCCCTATACCTTAACTGGATGGCTGAGAAATAGTCACATGCCGATCAGCCGCTCCCAACCAGTATTACAAAGCACACTTGTCACAGTCATCCTGGTCTAGGAGCAGCACTGGCTGGTGTCTGCGCAGCATGATCTTCCTCAAAATCCTAACATGAACTGTGCCGGTCATAGCGATCCCTTAGCACAGGGGTCTTCACCCTGCCTAATGCCACGCCCCTTTAATACAGCGCCTCCTGTGGTGGGGCCCACCAACCATAACGTTGTTTTTGGCTGAGCCCCGGTGGCGTCGTGGTTGTGCGCAGGACCGCGGCCCACTGGGATGGAGGTTCAATTCCAGCTCCACGGAGCAAAGGCTGGGCCTCCTCCTCCCACCACCTGAGGGCAGCGATGCCTAAAAAAAAAAAAAAAAAGTTGTTTTCATGGCTCCTTCAACATTGCCATTTATCTACTGTTATGAGTCAGGTGATGCCTGATTCAGGAGCGTCGTTGACCTCCATAGGGGTCGTGACCCACAGCTTGAGAACTGCTTTTATAGACGAAGCCAACACTGCTTCTGTGAGTTTCCAAGAAGAGAACTCTTCATCAGTAGAATGCCCCATCTTTCTCTCTCCCCATGGCTGGTGACTTTGAACTGCTGACCTTGCAGTTAGCAGCCCAACTTGTCACTACTAGGCCCCAACACCCCTGTATGTTTTTCTGACATTGTTGGAAGGACCCCCTGAGTCTTGTTGCTTATTCTGCCCAAAATTCTAAAACTTGAGATCCTTAAAGTGTGGAAAGAAGGCAATTCAATCTATGGAAGTGGGGCTAACGCAGCTAATGCTTATCTCAGGTAACTTTGTCAACAGTCACCATGTTTTCCATGAAATACTTTTGAATTGGGTGATGATTTGTAGAACAGATTAATTTTCCAGTCAACAATGAATAATTTGATGAAAATCCCCACGAAGAATATCACTTACCTGTTTCCTCTCTGTTTTTGGTTTCCAGTCTCCCTTCTTTCCTAACCCTTTTGGACTTGTATTCATTGTTTGATTTCTACCTTCAGTGCTGGGCTTTTAAACAAAATGTGCAGGCTTAGACTAATTAGTACTGAGACTTTGGGAAATGGGCTTAATGGTCGAAGCTACTTCATCTCTAAAATGGGTATGTCACTGATCATGTAATTTTTGGTGTGAGGATTTCACGCAGAGAAGAGTGATTGAATACTTTCAGTTTGTCTCTTGGAAGATTGGCTTGCTTTTTCACTTCTGTCTCCCTCTGTCCTTCCATTTTGTAGGATGTAGCATTCTCACATATACCCATCATATTTGGAGCTTATGACTCTGATGAGATGAGACGAGATGTCACATATCATGATTATGTTAGGCTATAGGGTACAACTGACACTAAGATTATTGGGGTGTCTCTAATCTAAGCATATGAAAGTCTGCTGATTTGTTGTGTAACAACAGAAAAACAAACAGGATCCTTCTCTCCTTTTGTCTTCAGGTTTCACTCTGTTCTGAGTCTTGTTTCAGATATTATGAAAACGAGGGCATTTAATGCCCACAAACATTGCTAAGTACATCTTGATATCTCTTTGATCACAGGCACAATGGTTCAGTATTGTGTGGCAGCTAATCAAAACGTCAGTGGTTGGAGCTCACCAGTAGAGAATGACAGGAGGAAAGACCTGAGTTATCTTCCCTTAAGGATAAGAGCCTGGTAACCCACCTGGTACAGCTCTCTCTTGTCATACTGGATTTGCTATAAGTCACAACCAACTCAATGACAAACAGTATCAATGAAGATGAGCGGGAGTGAATAGAATTTTGGAAATTGGACTTGAATCCCAATCTGATGCAACTCCATTCCCATTTCCGTCCTAGAAACTCAAATACATTCATGGCTACGGAATTGATTCTGACTCATAACAACCCCGGTAGGCAGCGTAGCACTGTCCCTGTGTGCTTCCAAGACTGCAACTCCTTATGGAAATAGAACGTCTCATTTTTCTCCCCAGGATGGTTTTAACCTGATGGTTAGACACCCACTGCACACATAGCCCACTGTGCTGCCAGAACTGCTCTCCTCCCTTGGGAGATGGAGTAGAAGACTGAGGGGAAATGTCGAGGAAGGAAAGGAAAGAAATGGGGAATCTGAGCTTTCAGCTTATGCTGGCTGTAGTGTAAAATGGAAGTCAATGTAAGGGTTTGGGTTCCTTATGGGCAAACATGTACTTGGCCCAAACATGTACTTGTAAACTTATGAAAAAAAAGTTTGATCATTGTATTGGGGACTCATCCAATTCTTAGCACAATCCATATATCCATCCATCGTATGTCAAGCACATTTGTACATTTGTTGCTTTCATCCTTCTCAAACATTTGCTTTCTACTTAAGCCCTCGGTATCAGCTCCTCATTTTCCCCTCCCTCCTTGTCCCCTCCTCCCCCATGAATCCTTGATAATTTATAAATTATTACTATTTTTCATGTCTCACACTGTATGATGTCTCCCTTCACCCACTTACCTATTGTCCATGTCCCTCTACCTTCCCAGTAGCACCACTCTCACCACTGGTCCTGAAGCGACCATCTGTCCTAGATTCCCTATGCTTCTAATTCCTATCTATACCAGTGTATATCCTCTGGTCTAGCTGGATTTGTAAGGTAAAATTGGGATCGTGATAGTGGAGGGGGGGGGGGCAGGATGAGCATTGAAGAACTAGAGGAAAGTTGTATGTTTCATCACTGCTACACTGTACCCTGACTGGCTCATCTCCTCCTCCCCATGACCCTTCTGGAAGAGCATGTCCCATTACCTATCGATGGGCTTTGGATCACCAATCTGTACTCCCTCTCATATACAATGAAGTAAATTTTAGTTTTTTTGATGCTTGATACCTGATCCCTTCAACATCACCTGGTCACACAGGCTGGTATACTTCTTCCCTGTGGACTTTGTTGCTTCTGAACTAAATAGCTGCTTGTTTACTTTCAAGCCTTTAAGACTCCAGACATGATATCTTTTGATAGCTTGGCCCCATCAACTGTCTTTTGCTTATGTACACATTTGTCTTCCAGTGATTGTGTTGGGAAAGTGAGCATCATGGAATGACAATTTAAGAACAAAGTGCATTGAGGAAGTACTTGAGTAGAGGCCCAATGTCCATCTGATGCCTTAATACTAACCCTATAAATATATGCATGTAGATCTATTTCCCCACAATCATATATAAATATATTTACCTATGTACATGCCTGTATTTAGACCCTGTAAATACCCTTTGTCTCCTATTTCTTTCCTCTACTTCCTTTTACTTTCCTCTTGTCCCACTATCATGCTCAGCCTTCATTTGGGTTTCAGTAATTTCTTTCCATTACATTACCCTTGATCAATACCTACCAGACCTCTCACACCCTCCTTGCCACTGAATTTGGATCACTTGTTATTCCCTTTTGATTAGTGATTATTTGATGATTGATTATTCTCCTTCCCCATTCCTTTTTCCCTCAGTTCTTTATCATTATGGTTGGCACAATCAATAAAAAGTCCTGGTTCTGCTTTGGAATGAAAGATAAAGGATCTTGGCAGCATTTGTATTCATTAATTCTTACTGATTTAATAGTAATAGCAAAAATGAGCAGCTTTAAGAAACAGAAATGTGTTCTGGCACAGTTTAGGAGGCCAGAGTCCAAATTCAACTCCAGAAGGTGGAGGCTTTCTCTCTAGGTTGGCTCCAGGGGAAAGGTTCTTGTCTCCTTTCAACATCTGGAGGCCTAGCATTCCTCAGACATCTCCCTGTGCATTAGTGTCAATCTTCCCCTGGATCTAGTAGCTTCTCAGTACAGCAACCCCAGGTCAAGAGCATAGACTCTGCTACTTACTCTTCTTTCTTGTTGGCACAAACATCAGAGGGGAATTCAGGTTGTACAATAACTGTAGGGAGATACAAGTTCCTTAGAACAATCAGCTAGACAAATGTAGCATTTGTTCTGGGACAGAGCACAGAAGGCAAGAATGGATAGAAAGAAGGGGAAAGGGAAATAGAAAACAGGAAGAAGACAATGCAGGAAGAGAGTTACACTGTAGAGCTGGCCATCTAGGCCATCAAGCAGCATGGACTGTAGAACGGAGAACCAATTTGCTTTGTAAATCCTTCATACATTCAAAGGTTTGTTTGAAAAAATGTCTAAAAACATTGTAGCAGTCACCTAATCTGGTGTCAATGTGAAGATTAAGAGTTCAGAAATGGAGTCTAGCCTGTCAATCTGGAGATAGTCAATGAGATCTCTGTGTAGACATCACCTTCTGCTAAGAATTCTCGAAAATGTGGTAATTCCTTCTTGGAGGCAGAGACACTATCTCTCTTGGCTCACATCCTTGGAGACTCTCTACTGACAAGGCTTACTTCCCGCGACACATCCCTGAGGAGAAGCCACGTGGAGGTACCCTAGCGCCCTGAGCTGGACAAACCACTTAGATGCAACCAAACCTCTGAAGCCAGAGAAGCCATGCAGAGAACCCTGGCAGCACTGAGATGTTTACAATGCCACTGGATCCAAAGGCATTCTATCCATCTGGTTTTTGATCATCTTACATTTGGCACATTGCATGTGTTTCGTGAGTCTGAAGAAGACTTTATAGACTGGTCTTGGCTATATAGGATAATATCAGACTTGGGGGCTTGGACTGGACTGGGTTGGGATGTTTTTTCTTAATGTACAGTTGCTCCTGTATATAAATATAATTCTTATATACATAAGAGTTTCTATGGATTTGTTTCTCTAGTCTACCCAGACTAACACAACAATATCACAAAGAGTTATTGTTATCACATTGTATGGGACATTTGCGACCTCTTATAGCTCATCCTACTCTTGATCCAACCTGTCCAGCATCTCTAGTGTTTCTTTCCAGTGAGGCAGGTGCTACAATGAGCTGTCTTATTCTGCAGGCACCTCTCGGCAGATTTGTTGTTGAGATTGTGGTTGGTAGGTGTTATCAGTTCCATTTTGACTCCTAGTGATCTCACATGACAGAATAGACTGTAATCATTATGACAGCAGATCAGCAAGGCTTTCTCTACAGGCCTGCTGGGTGGGTTTGAAGCAACACCCTTTGTGTTTGGAGCCCAGGGCTGGCCCTCTACACCCTGGGACTCTTTTGTTGGCAGACGGGAACCTTGTACTGGTCTCAAAGTACCTAATTCCCCCTGTAACTTAAGCCGCCTCTCCTTACATTTCATTTTTATAAATGTAGGTCTTTGCAAAGCTTTGGTTAAAAACAAAAACAAACCATCAAAGAACCACAGTTGTACACGTGTAGCAGGAGTGCTCAATTTAGCCTGAGATGCACTTACCTTGAGGCTTGGAAGGATCCAGATTTACCTGGAGTACCTAGGGTGCAATTTGCATGCAGCATCTAGAAATCTCCCAGAGAAGAGAGAAGGCAGGTGCACAATTTCCCACAGTGAGAAAGTGTTAATTATCTGACCAACAGTGTCGTTATTGTTTGGGTAGTAATAAAAGAAAGCAGTAACACATCTATATTCTGGGTCATAGAGATGTCTAGTCTGCAACTGGCTTCTACCATGCACTTTTATTTTTCTATGTTTGCACGTGTGTTTTTACCTGAAGAAACGGAGAGGAGGTGTATTGCTTAAGTGGGGAATGCCTTCCACACAAAGGTCAAATCCATAGATATGACCAAAGATTTTGAAGCTGTTCAGTGAGGTAAACCTTGGGGCGGGGGGAGGGGGGGAGATAGCCCTGAGAAAGTACCTTGGAAACGGTCCTCAGTGTCCTGCTCAGGTGTCAAATGGCAGGTTAGCTGCAGGGGACATGATGCTAAAGGCCGCGTGGAGTCAATGTGGCTAATTCAAACCTACAGGGGTGGCTGTTTTGCTTCTATTCAAGTTGTAAATCTGCTTCGTTGTTAGAGTCATAGGTCATCTGTGAGGATAAACACATAACGTGAAACTTTATGTTCGCGTAGGAGCTTTAGTGGGTGATGGGTTACGTATGTATATACTGACCTGCTAACTGCCAGGTCAGGAGTTTGAAGCCACCAGTGGCTCCCTGAGAGAAAGATGAGGCTTTCTGCTTCTATGAAGATTTACAGCCTTGAGACTACACAGGGGGCCATTCTATTCAGTCCAGTAGGGTCGCTATGCATCAGAACAGACGCTATGGCAGTGAGTTTTTTTGAGATGTGGCTATTTATTGAAGTCTGTGGCAGAAATCATTTCTATTCACACAGGATACACATATGTTTTCTTTTGCTTCCATTATCGCAGGGCCTTATGCGATCCAGAAGTCCCAGGGGAGAACAAATGGTCTGTGTCCAACTACAGGCTGTTTGTTGAAACACAGCCCAGCAGCAACCTGAAAGGCTTGGCAATTGCCTTCCATAAAGACTCTCACTAAGAAAGTCTGTGGGCGGTTCTCCTCAGCAGCCCATGGGATCACCCTGAGTTGGAACCCACTAGACGGTAACAGGGTTTTCTTTGTGTCAGTAGAACCCGGGCATGTAGAACTTGCCCCTCCTCTATAGAGGATCTTTAAAGGAGGAGGTCATGCTTGCTCCAGCAGAGCCACAGACTTGTAGCACAGATTCTCATGTCATGATGGAGGAGCTCTGACACACGCCTCAACCCTCACTGCCATCCTGGCTTAATGATGAAGCCCATCTGAGCAGCAGCGCTGACGTCGACTCACCAAGCGTTACAGCAAAGTGAAGCTCACTCCTGCTGGCCCCGGCACCAAACAGCCTAATGAGATTGTTAGCAACGTTGTGAGAACCTGTTATTCGTATATCTTAGCAAGAAAGGGGCTACGTGCGGATGGGCATGCCGCGTGTGGACAAGGTGTGGAATTGTCACTGCTGTTACACTGCTAAATTCCAGGAACTGTGAATTTGGCTGGGCAGGGTCTGGGCTTCCAGCCAATGCCTAAGCTGTCCAGGTGGATGACAAACTAATTAGGGAAATTGCAAACCAATTAGCAGTTGGGCTGGACTGGCTGATGTGTCTCAGAGACTTCTGCCTTGGGTGCTCTGTGACAAGGACCACCAGCCCAATGTCTTTTCCCACCCAGACAGAACATCCAATCAGTCGGGGAAAAGAGGGTTGTTTTAGCCCCAGGGAGATGATTTTGTTTCTATGGGGACTTTAAATCCTAACATATCAGCTGGCTTTTAGAAAGGGACCATCATCTTCTGGGAAATGGCCATCCTGTTGTAGGGCAGCTGGACGAAGCTAGTTCCTGCAGAATGCAGAGTCACCGAAACAAATCAAGCAGATTTAGAAGTCTGAGGGTCAAGTCATCCCCTAGGGAGAAGGCTAACCCACATAGTCATTGTCACCTCAGGTACTGATTGGTGGATGTCTTTGCCGTTTTTCTCAAGCACCCGTGCCTCAGCCTCCTGTGGGTTGCTGACTCCCAGCCTTGTTGATCTCTTAGCTGTAGGTCTTGCCTCTTGTCTTCCCTGGTAGTGAACCACTGTATCAACTCTACCCTCTGGACATCTGCTGACCCTCTAACTGACGAGTGGGGGGGGTGGGGAGGGGCAGCTGGGGTCCAGAACGAAGGGGGGAACACCCCAGAGGGGTGTCTTCTGTTTTTTAATTTTCCTGTTTATATTTTATGATACTGCTTTTGCGTATTAAGAATTTTTTTTTTACTTCTGAAGAATAACAAATCAGGAAAAAGTATTTCTCATGTATTCGATAATAAATGAACAAGCATGGGTTTTTTTCTTCTTTCTCCCCCCTCTCCAAACCAAATCTTTTGGTTTAATGCCATTCTCCTTTCCGCCCCCGTTCAACTTGTGTGTCTCTGTGTTATTATTGGTGCTCCTGCAGGGTTGGGTATGTGATAGCGTTGACCTCTGTTGCTGTCACCCTCTAGGGCTCTCCCAGTGTTCCTTTGCCTGAATCATTTAATGTCAACCTCCCCCTTATTGTTAAGTTCTACCTACTCCCTAGTGGGTAATGAGCCCTCACTCCCCACCAGTAATATTTTTTTCTGAATGGGAATAGCAATTGGCAAAATGAGGGACAATGGGTTGTATCTCAGAGTGCTTACCTGTAGTCTATTTCATAGGAAGGCGGAAATCTTGATACTGCAATTACTTTCTGGCATCTGATTCTAGATGGTTCCCTGAGCATCATTCATATACAGTGTGTGTGAACATATGTGTGTATGGGGGTGTGTATGAGGTAAGTAGGATCACCATCTGATTTCGGCATATCAGGGATCTCATCCTAACCAAAGCCTGTCAATTTGCCTATGTAAGGAGGCCCCTTTAAAAGATATCCTCATTAAAATCAACATATCAAGGTAACAGGGTGGCAGACATCAGATGTGTCTGTGTCAATGGTTCTCTGCCTTCCTAATGCCATGACCCTTTCATACAGTGAGTGCCTCATGTGGTGGTGATCCCCCAACTACAAAATTATTTTTGTTGCTTCATCACTGTCATTTTGCTACTGTTATGGATCAGGCGACCCTTGTAAAAGGGTTGTTTGACTCCCAAATGAGTCGCGACCCACAGGTTGAGAACTGCTGGTCTGTGCCATGAGAGACAACATTGTGTTCATGAAGAGGACCTTCCTTATCTATTCTGGTGCTTCAATGAGAGGGCGAGAGACAAAGCAGAGTTTCCTGTAGATGATTCTGTCATGGAGCCTAACCTGAATCAGTTGAACTCCAGCCACCCTGGAAATGTATGAGCCTTGGGGTGGTTTGTTTCACACAGTAGTGAAATAGCACAGTTCACAAACAAAACCCCTGGCTTTGCCAATGGAAAGTGTGATTCAGAATGCAGGAGAG
>PVJH01005919.1:88442-101213 GCA_004026705.1 Nesogale talazaci | reverse complement strand
TGGATGGACTCCATGCAGCCCATGCTCTGTGACATGTGACTGAGAGATAGGCAGACCCAGATTAAACTGGGCACTGCTGTTCTTTGGGTTTGAATAAAGCAGCATGCCTCACTGATATTTTCACCTGCTGGGTTTCAGCCCTTTAGATCCAGGTTTCCAAGGATTTCTGTGAATCCAGAGAGGATTCGGCAGTCATTTAAGCCTCCCTAAAAGGGAGTACACAGGTCAAGCCTTTATTTAGAGGCAGCTGGTGCTCTCAGGATGGAGTGGAGGGAAGTTCCTTGTGATGGTTATAGACAGGCTTTGGGTCCATTTAGAGCATCCACTGCTTGTAGCAAAGAGTGTCTGCTCTGGTCATCCTTGTGAGGCGTCCTCCTTGCTCTATGCCTCTTAAAGCTCCCAATTGGTCTATGTTTCTTCAGGTCTCTTTGGGACAGGCCTTCTTCCCTTACGGATTTCCCAAAGCACGTGCCATCTAAAGCCATCCCCACTTCTCAAGGAAATCAATAGGCTCAACGTCACTGCTCACATCCTGATTTGGATAGAATTTTGATATCCTCCCTATCACAGGGAAACATGTTTCTGCATTTCATTTTATCCTTTCTGCATGTCCCCCAACAAGGCCATGACCAGGAAAGTAAGAAACTGAGAGAAGAGCTTGGTGAGACCATTAATATTAGTCATCAGTGACCTTGTCATTTTCATTGGGGTTCGTAACTCATGTCCATTCATGGAATCCTTTGAGTCTGCAAAACAGTGTCAAGGCCACATTGGAAGAGGAGCTGGTGTGATGTATTGGACCAGTCCTCCTGCAGTCTTCTTCAGTCATTCTACTTTGGCTGTGTCACCTTGGGGAAGTTTCCCTGTTTCTCTGCATCTTGTTCACACATACGTTTCAGAAGGTAATCATGCTGGTCCACTCCCAGCCTCAAAGAGAATGAGGGGATGGATGCGGTCATGTCTGTAAGTGTGTGGAATTCCTTGGAGAAAGGCAGTCTGGACGCTCACAGATATGTGCTCTTGGTATGGCACTCCAAGTTCCTGGGCAATGGGGTGTTTGGCAGAGGACACCTTGCATGCTGCTAGAAGTTAACTTCCAGGCACAGCCTCCATAGAAGACAAGGGGTTCTGTGTGTCCCTAGCCTCCTCACAGAATCCCACTGGCCCAGTCAGACTGATGGGTGGCAATCGCAGTCGTACAGTTTCTTAAGCACGGACTCTGCATGAGTTCATTGGAAGGGCTGCAGGGTTTCTCACTGCAGAGAGGTCTTCTTCCTATTGAACTAAACAGACTCCTCTCACCTCCTTTTGTTTCATCTTCAAAGGAACAATACAAATGAGCTTGACACAATGGATGAATGTAGGCATTGTGAAAAGAGATATAAGAACCCACAATAAAAATATTTAATACATAAAAAATGAGCATAAAGCCATTCGTTCAAATTATTGAGCAATGATTCTCAGCCAGCCTTAGGACAAGATGATGACTAGGAAACCTCTTACAGACCCAAGGGTCTAGTGGAAAAAAGCACAATTGACAAGGGTTCTCTGGAGTCTGTAAGATCCCTTAGTGACCTAAATAGTTTGTATTTATCTAGCAGCCTGAAAGTTGGAGGGCTGAACTCATTCTGCAGTACCATGGAAGAAAGGCCTGGCATTCTTTAAGGATTACAGTCAAGATTACTGGTGTCAAGCTTTCCAGGCGTAAGAAGTACAGGCAGTGGTCCCGGTGGGGTCAAAATATGTCACTGTTTGTGAGATCACAATTAGGGGGCTTTTCTAAGCTATAATACATGGGTCGGCCATGAGTCAAAATCGACTTCACGGCAACATATTTTTCTTTCTCTTCATAGGAATTATACGTTAGCAATTTGAACCCACCAGTGACTCCAGTGAAAGCAGAAAAGACTGTCTATAATGGTAAAGGTTTACTACTTCAGAAACCCATAGGGACAGTTCTACTCTGTTCTACTGGGTCACTGAGTCAGAATGGACTTGATGGCCGAGAGAGGTGGAGGTGCCTTAGGTAATCACTTAGCAACCTGGTGTACCTCAGTTAGTGACAGCAATGTTTCTCAGTGGTTTCAGTTGAAGACATTCAGGTGTTTAACTCAGGTGTTTAACATGGCATTTACCCCTTTTTAGGTAAATGATATACTCAATAAAAACAAAAGAAAGCATAGCAATAACAACCAGCACCCTCTCTTTGCTTCCTGGTTTTCTCCTTGATTGTGAGGGATGCATAGCATTGTGTCGTGCATGCGTATCAGAGCTTCTTTCTCCGTGTTTCTGTTGGTGGATACTGAGGTTGTTGCCGCCTTCTTGCCCATCTGAACAGTGCTGCAATGAATGTGGATCGCTGGTTGGCTGTTCATGTTATGGCTCTTGCTGGTTTAGGAGATAAACCCCGCACAGAGATGGCTGACATGGACGGTGCTGGGGAAGATTATATTGCATGAAATTAGCCAATCACAAAAGCACAAATATTATATGCGACCGCCGTTAGAAGGGTAGGGTGAGGGCTGGGGTGGATCACCAAGCAAGACAAAGACTCTTACATAGAAGGGAATGGACTTTGGAGATTGCCAGGCATGGAAGGGCAGATAAAGCAACGGGCTTGATTGCTGACACCTGTTAACATGGGTGACATGGAAGATTGTCATCCCAAAGAAGGGAAGGAGAAACGACCGGGCAGAGGAGGGGTAAGCTATTTGGGGGGAGGGGCTGTTCGGTAATGAGGATGATCTGAAATGTCAACCCTCCACCTAATTTACAATAAAAAATTATTCTAAGAAAAAGAATTTGAAAAAAGCAAACAGAAACAAAGCCCTCCTGCTCCTGATAGCTGCGTGTTCGTCAACGATCCCACCCATACCTTCTCTGAACCTCCTTTTTATCAGCTCTTCCCCCTTCCAATCAAGAATCCCTTAATGCCACTGAGGCACACATGAGGTCGATGCTGAAATGGCAAAGATTTTGTTGCACAACGTATCCCATGGCCTGCCACAGCCTTGACTCAATACCCCCACGTCTAGAAATCCCGAAGGGGGTTGGGGGGCGTCCTCAAGGCCAAGAGAATGAGGTGAGCTCATCTCGCAGCATTTCCAGTACTCGATCAAGGAAGAGACAGTCACGGAGGGGACAACCCCTGGAGTAAACAGTGTTCCTTGGCTCAGCCTAAAGCCCCCCAACCTTCCTCACAATGCCCCCAGCTCTTTAGCACAACGAGTTGCTCTGTTCAGCTTCCACACTACTTAAGCGGACTCCCATTTGCCTCACCTGCATTGCCATGTGTTCTGCGAGGGGAGGAGCCATGTTTAATTTGCCTTTGTCTCCCTGTTCATCCTGAGCATAATCCTCCCCCGAGAATGAACCCATTAGCTGGGACTCAGGGGTGATCTGTCCCCTGGGATTTCTGAGGCTGTAATCTTTATGGGAGCAGACTGGCAGGCCCAAATGGAAAGGTGGATTGAAACTGCAGTTCTTGAGGTCAGTGGCTGAGTGCTCATCTGCTGCACCCCTAGGGACCCCCAATCCTGCATATAGTAAATGCTTAGTAAATGTTTGCACAGGAAGGAAGGAATGACTCTAAGGGGTTTATCAGTTGAAGTCCAGGAGAGGAACTCTTATTAGTTTCGGATGTCTGCTGAACCCCAAGGCATAGTGGGCTACGCATGAGGCCACTAAACCACATGCCAGGTGATTCGGACACACCAGCTGCTCTGTGGGAGAAAGGTGAGGTGGTTTGGTTCCGTAAAAGGTTGATAGTCTTAGAAACACAAAGAGGCAGTTCTGTTCTGCTTTATATGAGTTTGAATGAGGCTTTCTATGAGGCTGCCTATGAGTTTGAATTAGGTTGATGGCGGTTGATTCACTTGGGTTCATTTAGTCCCACAAGGAGCTGGGGCTTTGTGAAAGGTATTTTGGAGGCAGACATCGATAGAAGCCAACAGATGTCATCGGTGGCCTTGGCTCTGTAGTCCTTGGGGGTGATCTGGGGGTGGCAGTGAAGGTCTCTGTAAGAGAAGGAAGGAGTCATCCTGCCCTCACAGGGAGGTGACCCCAGTCCTGCCTACTTTGCACCAGTTGCCCCCCCCCCCTTAGCCTGGGGGCCAACCTGTCTCTGCTGCCTACTCCCCACAAGGTCCCATTTCAGGATGCGGACAGAGGCCAATCTCAGCTGAATTACCTCTTCTGCCACTTGAGGGGAGTGCTGCTCCAGCGGATGGCTCAGGGAAGTCCGAGCTGTGCGGGCAGAGCAGCGGTTTCCAGAGAGCCAGGCTGGTGAAGGGCGGCTGCTGTTGCCCCTCACTGGACCATGCAGCCAGTCACTTGGCCTCGCATCCAGCACTGATTCCTGCCCTCTGTTCTCTCTTCTGCCCAGGTGATCTGAAGGACTGAAAAGGCTCGATTTGATGCAGAGGACTGGGCTGTCATGGGACCTTGTTTGTCCTATCATTCCCTGTGTTCATGCTAAAAATCTTGCTCATACTAGTCAGTCCCGTAGCTTTCCCACCGATGAGTGTGGAAATTTCCCCAGTCGGATTACCCTGAAAGCTATTTCTCCAGGGTGACTTAGCAGATACTCAGGGCCTCTTTGCTTCCACTGGCCAGTCCAGAGGTAGAGAGCACTTGTTCCCATAAGCAGATGTGGTCAGGCAGGTAGCTGCCATACCTTGGAGAGGAATCCTGGTGGCATACTGGTTTGGCCACCAGTGGCAAGGTCAGCGCTTTGAAACCACCAGCTGCTCCTCAGGGGGAAGATGAGGCTTTCTACGCCCACACATGTGGTCAGGAAGCTACCCAGGCACACCAACTCTCCACTGTGTGACTTCATAAGAGCCTATTGTGTGTTGGATAGAGAACTAGAAGTCTTACCTCTCGGATCTCAGTTAATCCCCCCGCATATCATTCCCAAGAGACGTGTTAATGACTTGCATTGTCCAGAGAGGAAAATGGATGCTGCAAAATAAAGAGTCAGCACATGAGAGGAAGACTGTCAAAGAGATGCATTGACAGTGGCCTTACACCCAACCACAGTGCAGAGGCTGGTGCAGAGCAGGGCGCATTTCACTCTGTTGTGCGGAGGGAGGGTTCCTCTGTCTTGGAACCCATTGGCAGGCACTGAGTAATAACAGCAACAACAATAACAACTACA
Source organism: Nesogale talazaci (assembly GCA_004026705.1). Lineage (NCBI taxonomy): Eukaryota > Metazoa > Chordata > Mammalia > Afrosoricida > Tenrecidae > Nesogale > Nesogale talazaci. The sequence goes on along the minus strand of PVJH01005919.1, from coordinate 96,055 downwards.
GCATAAGTAAAAGGCCCACATTTCTGAGGCTAAATAAACACTGGAGCCAGAATTCACACCCAGGGCCACTGAACACTGAATCACGGTTACAACCATCGCCTCTTGGCGGGCTCTGCAGTGCATATGCGAATAAACCACATTTCTCGAGTGAGAAATGGTCTGAATCAGAGTCGGGATCCCAGCATAGAAAGGAGACACCCAAAGTAGCTGTGCGTGGGGTTAGGGTGGAAAATAGGGTAGGTGTCTGAAAATGATCGCTCACCCTAGGCCCTCCCACACCCCTGCAAGACTTTGAAGACTGGTGTACAGATAACGAGAGTTGTTGGACAGAACTTGTGCTCTGTAGAGCTGTGGCCTTCCCAGGCCCCTGCGTCCTCCCGGAGAGGCAAGACCCTCTGCGGTGGACAGGCTCTGTGTACTCACTGCTTGTCCCCCATCTGTTTCTCAGACCAGAAGGTCGACGATTCTGCAGCGGTCAAGATGTCTCTGTTTCAGTGTTGTGTCCCTGGTGTCTGACCTGTGGCCAGAAGTCTCTGGTCACTTGTTGGTTTGATGGAGCGATTCCTCAGAGGAACAGGGGTCCTGCTATGAGCAATGACCAGGCTGCTGAAAGTCATGGCAGCTGACATCTCTTGGGGTGGGGGAGAGGGGCAGGGGCAGTGCTTGCCGTCGGTGCTCTATCTTGATCTGAAGAGCCTCAGGGTTTCGTGGAGGTGTGGGTGGCACACCTGGCTCTGGGACAAAGGCTGAGCCTGCCTGTGCTTTGAGCGTGACCAGGGTGGCGGCAGATGGGGGAGAGGGGGAGGTTGTTTACAGCCTCTCCTCTCCGCTCCCTCCTGCCCACATCTGCCACAGTGAATTATAGATGCTGGGACACGGTGTGGCACTGGCAGAGGGAAGTCCCAGGCGGAAGAGATTGGAGGGAGATGATGAAAGTCAGAGTGGAGGCAAGACACCGAGGGAGCTAAGCTGTGAGGAGCTGGCATGTGCCCTGTGCCCATCCTTCCAGACTCTGCTGTCATTTTCTCCGAGAAGCCTTCTTGGACTCCTTCTGCTCCCTGTGTGTCCTCTCCTCTGCAATCCTCATCTTTCTTCTTGACTCCTTGGCAAGCAACTAGGGTGATTCTTTTTCTCTGAACTGAAAATCAGTATGTAAGATCCAACACTAATTGCTAAGATTGAGGTGGCCCAGGAAGATCCATTTAATTTGGCCTCCCTCCATTCAACAAAGATAACCACACTCACCGTTTGATATCCAGTTAGCGAACTTCAGCCTGTTGCCTGCTAGTTTTTAAAATGTTTACTTGACTAAGACCTATCTCCTCAACCAGATTAGATGTTGGGGTGGGGGGAGAGGGTGGAACCCAGGGTATACATTGCATTTCCTTGATACTCTTAATGACCAAACCCCCCCTGCCAGTTCACTAGGACTTTTGAGGTTGGAGAGAGACTTTGCATCTTCCCTTTGTTTCTTGATTCAGTCCCCACCGCCAGTAAGATAATGAACCTTCTCCCCAAACTCTGTTTTCAGTCTTTCATTGTACAGTTGAGTAACCAGCCAGTTGTCATCCATTTTGACTCAGGACCACAGCCTGTGGATCGGAGCAGAACTTATTAGGAGCTGATTTTTCAAGAAGAAGTCACCGGGTCTTTCTTCCCAGGCACTTCTTGGTAGAGCAAAGCATGGTAACTATTAACCCTCCCCAGAGGCTTAAGTAGAGAGAACAACTGAGATGGCTTATCATGATCATAAGGAGCCCTGATCAGCTGCCAACCAAAAAATGGACAGTTGAAACCCACCAAGGGGAGAGGATATCTTAGAAACACAATGTCTGTCCTGCCTTAAGGGGTGACTCTGAGATGGAATTGATACTGCAGACAGCAACAACATGGTGGTAAGAGGGTAAGATCTGGAGATGGTGTTCCTCATACTTCAGGATGGGAATGTAGGTTGGATTAACTTGGAGTGAGGGTCGTAGACACCTGGGCCAAGAGACTGCAAGACAGGAGGCAGTCCCGAGTGTAGGGGTGACATCGTTTCAGCTCATGGTGCTCACAGGAACTGGGTTGTGGTGTCATGTATTGGTGATGTCAATTTCATGATTGGGATGTGGGGGTGGAGTCGAATGTGGAGATAGCCAATGAGAAGTCTATGAGGCCTCCATGTGGGCATGGCTTTCTCCTGAGAATTCTGGGAAGTCTCATGGTAGTTTCCCAATTGGAGAAGAGAGACTTGACTCTCAGTCTCTGGGAGTCAGTCTCTGAGATAACGAACTACGAACAAGACAAGATGGCAGCGTCCGAGGAACTAGAGGAACCAGAGGAGAAGCCACACAGCCTTGCCCTGATGGAACCAGACCTCCGAAGCTGGAGAAGCCACGTGGAAACCCCTGCCAGCACTGAGTTGCTTCGACCGCCACTGGATGTTGTTGATGGACCCTGAGCCCTGGAAGCGAGGAGCCATGTGGAGACCCTTGCCAGCGCTGGGTTCCTTTGAGTGCGCATGCTATGTGAGTCAGAAGGAGACTTTATAGATGGGTATCAGACGTAGGGGCTAATGTTGGATTTATGACTTTGAACTGGACTGGGTTGGGATGCTTTCTCAGTGTTCCATTTCTCTTGTATATAAACTTTTCCCTTATATCCATATGCATGTCTATGAATTTGTTTCTCTAGTCTACCCGGACTAACACATGGGTCAAGTCCTCATCCCTCTCTACTCTCCTGATGATAGAGGTCTCAGCATGGGAAAGGAAAGTTCTTTGTCATCTGACCCCTCTGTCTTCTTCCAAGGAAGACCATGTGCCATCCACTCCATCCTCCTAAGTGTCTTTTATGTGTTCAGGGGACATTAAAAATTAGGTAGTTAACTCCTTGAACATGGAGCACATTCATTCCTCAGTTAATTCCCCATAGTTCTTGAAGTGATCTTAGACAAGTGGCAATCGCTCAGTAAATTCTAATACCTGAGGCTAGAGAGAGGCTGAGCAGGTCTTCCTCTGCCACCTGCTCTGTGTCCTACTGCCTTTCCCAACTCAGGGTTTTCCCTCTGCCTGACAGCATTTCTTGGCCTTGAGGATATAGCCAGTTTGGGGGGCAGGCAGTTCCCAGGACACTGGGGGCTGTTCAGCATGGAGGATGGTTAGCTCTCCCTCCAGCCTCGCTGCTCAGAGCTGCTGTGAGCATTGCTTTCTTCAGCCCAGCTCCTCCACACCACTGGCCTTTCACAACCCTCCCCTGTCCCTTGCCCCGCCTTGAGAGAGGAGGGAGAGGAGAGGGAGAAGAGCCCACAACAAAGTCAAGGGCCTCACTCTTCCCTTTGTAGAAATAATCACTCATCTCGTAAAATCCCAGGAGACAAGACTCCCCAGCCCACTTTTTGGAGTTGAGAGATTTTCCAACTCTAAAGCAGTGAGTTCAAAAGCCAAGAGAGGGAGTAGCAGGTATTAAGATAACGATATTCGAGAACTATTGATCTGACCCCATCTTTATGCATGTCTCTCCCTTCGTCTTGGGAGAAAGTGCCAATGTGCTTGAACAGAAACGATGGAGATCAGTTAACAGTAAGTCAGGGAAGAGGGAGGCTTCCTTTTCCATCCTTGTGATTTCACTTGCTACCCCTCTGTTTTGGAGCCGTGGACGACTCTCACTGTGTGCGTGGGGCCTCGCACTGCAAGGAGCACTGTCCGAAGCCAACAGCTCATCTTCATGAGAAAGATTAGGATAAACCGGAAAGCTTTGCAGTCTCACAAACCCTCAGGGTTGACAGGAGTCACAACAGACTTGATGGTAATGAGACAGAACCCCAGAAGACAGTTTTCTGGTATTGACACTTCTAATGTCTCTAGGGTTCTTTCAAAGGGAAGGATAGGTCTATGTATTAGACAAAGAAGGACTGCTAAGAAAGAGATGTGAAAACTTACATTTAATTCAGAAAAAATAGCTACAGTAGTTGTTCAGTCTACTGGGCTCCAGGGAGTAGAACAGGGATATAAAACTGAATCAGGAAGCAAAATGTTAGAGAAGGAGCGTTCATTTCCTCCTGGGTGGAAGTGACCCAGAGAGCAGTAGGGCATTTGTTCATGAATGTTTCATGGGACTTGGACTTTGAGGATTATTCCCAGGGATGGGAGTGAGAAACCCAGTGGGGTCAAGACTTCTCAGCCATTGAGTCTCCTCTGTGCCTAGCCCCAACATCCCAAACTGTCTTTAAGTAATTTTTCTCTGGGGACACCCAGCTTTGATTGAATTCTTGTGGGAAACTGACGGCTCTGAGGGCATCCACAGTGATCTTTATGTCACTGAAACAAAAGTCATAAAGTCCATGAAGATTGTGAGAGAGAGAATGCCCCAGCCTTTCCCATCAGAAACCCTCCCTTCATGTGATATATGAGATCAGGGACCAACCAGGGCAAGGCACTTCCTTGAAGTTGCATGCAGTCCACACATGGACTCTGTCCTGGGTCTTTTGACTCTCCATGTTATTCTGGATTCAGCTGAGGCCCATTTCCTCCTTAGTAATTACCTGCACACAATAGAGTTGCTGTGAGTGGAAGTCGACTCGATGGCAGTGAGTGACACAGGGAGCACAAGGCAATTCCTTTGTGAAAAGACACTTGGGCAAGCACTATGGCCGGTGCCAATAGCCAGTAAGGAGGGACGATTCTGCTGCCTTGGAAAGAGGGAAGCTCTACATGTCCTCTTCCATTCCAGGCTCCCCTTGCCGTGAACCTTAGACAAAAGGCTCCTTGGCTGCCAAGTGCTTCTGTCATCCCAGTTCTGTTCCTTATGACCATTATAAACTGTCTTACTCTCTCCTATCTATGAATCCCACAATTAGAGACAGAGAACAGACTGGTGTGCTTCAAACATGTTACTTTTGTATCTCTCCTTGACCCTGAGGTCAGCTGGGAGTGACCTCCCATGGGTTTAGCATTCCAGTACATACTAGCCATCCCTTGTCCTCACCTGGGATCTCTCCTGGGGCACTTACTTTCACCGGTCTATGGCCCTGCCTGCATGGAGTCTAGGGATGGAAGGGAAATTAGAGGAGTCCTTGAGTTCTTTATGCTATCTCTCTACCAGCCTTTTAGCATGAGTCTAGGGATGGGGACAACATTGTTTTACAATGCATACTGTTCATCCTTCTGAGCAGCACCCCTTGATTATCAGCAGTGTCTTCTTGCCCTGTTCTCAGTGCTGCACGGGAGAACCACTCTTCATAAGACAGCTCTTCAGGTGTGCACGGGTGGAGGTCTTTAATCATTTAAATGTTTTTCACTCCTAGATTCACCATATTTCAGCTATTCCTTACCCGAGAGTGTTGCTAGACTTTCTTGTAGTCTTCCCATCTTCTCTTCTTTGTCATTTTTCTTGTGATAAGAGGGTCACAGATAGAAACCCCAAAAATGGTCTGGCCAAGGCTAGGTACAGTGGGACTCCTATTAAATTTGTTTTAGCTAAGGCAATACAAGCTGAATTGTAGAGGCCACTTCACTCTTTTGCCTGACGTTGAGAGCAGACTCAAAAGGAAACCCTAAGTCTTATTCCTATGAAATTGTTGTTGGCCTCTCTGATTTTTACCCCCACATGTGTTTCCTAACCTAATGTAGGTCTTGGTCAAACCCCTCCCCCCCTTGCTTGTCAGCTAGCCTTGCTAGACAACTGAGATATCAATAGTTACTACTGCTACCAATACATGTGTCATTTATTCTTTGAGGCTTGGTTATACTCGTACACTTTACAAACATTCTTCCTCTGTATTTATCTAATGTGTCAGTCTGGGTAGACCAGAGAAACAAATCTAGAGACACATATATGTGTAAGAGAGAATTTTATATCAAAGAGCAACTGCACATTAAAAAAAAACATTACAGCCCAGTCCAGAAACAAGGCCATAAGTCCAATATTACCCCATGTGTCAATATTTGTTCAGAAGTTCCTCTTTAGACTCACGCAGCCATGCAATGATGCTGAGTGCAGGATGACCACAGGCCAGTGGGTAGACAGTCTGGTGGATCCAGTGGGATGGAAGCATCTCAGTGTTGGCTTGGGTTTCCATGTGGCTGCTCCAGCTCCAGGGCTCTGGCTCCATTAGCATAGCTCCAGTCACTTTTTATTAGGAAGGTGAAGCAGAGAGCATGGTTTTGGCCTCCAGTGAGCTATTTATTTCTGTAGCACCTCCAAATGAGGTCATCAAGTTGCCACCTGATTGACAGGCTGAACTCTGCCCCTTCACTCTTAAGAGTCTGAAGTTGGCATCAAATTATGTAACTACCACATCCAAATCATCAACAAAGACACTGACCAGGAAAGGCAAAGGACAGTAAACTATGACATTCCAGTAACACTTTCCTTTATTGTTTCATTAAGTATTGTTCTTTGGATAGACTCAGCCAATTCCATCTGCTTCCCTGTAATACAGAAGATCCCTCCATCTAGCCCACCTCAGCAATGTGTTCCAACTGTCCCTTGGAGAAGTCTAACCTTGGCCTCCAGTGTTTGCCTTGGAGAGGTCTCCTTACACAGCAGCTGTTCTCCACCGGTCCAGATGTGTCAGCCTTTCCTTTGGCAGACAAGGGGCTGATGATCTGCCTTCCTGACCTAGAGTCTGCATACACCCCTACCACCCAGTTGGTGCTCTGACTATTGAAGCTGAAGCATGGGCAGGCTTGGGGCCAATTTCTAGGCATACATCCAGAGCATTGGTTGGGTAACCTTTCAGAATTCCTAACATAAATTATGCTGTCACAGTTGGTGGAGGGTGGAGGGCTAGGGATCAAGCTATGCAGCTAGTGTTCCAAATGGGGAGTCGCTCTAAATTAGCATCAGGACATCTCCAAGGCCACTCTGGGAAACAACATGTCAAAATCTGCCAGCCGTCATTATCCAGGAAGCCACTACCTCTGAATGGAGACTGAAAAGGAAAGCTTCTCAGAAAGAAGCCGGAGGCGCTGCTGGGGTTTCAGGGCTTTGATTGCTTCAGGAGGTGGGGCCATGGGGGGGGAGGGGGTCATGTGTCCACATTCTCAGTTTCCCCCCTGGTGAACTTCCACCCCCTTTCTCTCTAATCTTCCCCCTGATTTTCTTGTATAAACTCAGTGGGTTGGTTTCCAGAACCTTTCCACTGGTCATTTGGAAAAGGCACTTTCCTACTCTGGCCCTCCCCCCACCCCCCACCCCGTCCCCTTCTGAGAGGGTGTGGAGGATGATGGGAGAATGGCAATTTGGAAGGGGCCCTTCATTGAGGAGCTTAGGAGACAAGAGGACCTTGACAAGTTCCCGGGAATGACTCTTGAACGCTGACTAAGAGGTGTAAGGCCTCCTCGGTGGGCCACATCTCTAGTTAGAGTAGCCGAGATTGCCCCTGTTCCCAAGGCCTTTTGCAGGATGGTACGTGGGGTCCAGAAGTGTGGGAAGGGGATGATGTTGGGTGAGGCATGCACTGCCTCTGCTCTTCAGGATAAAGGACAGGGAAAGGAGCTCTCCTCCTCTTCCAAGGCACCTCACCAGCCCAGCCACGGCTGGGACATCGATGGTTCCCCTTTCTACCAAATTGCCTGCTGTTGAATTAGAACTGATTAGACAGTAGTGTTTGGGTTTGTTTAGGCTTT
>PVJH01005919.1:0-88342 GCA_004026705.1 Nesogale talazaci | reverse complement strand
ACACTATGTCCCTTCATTTCTGCTATTCATTTCCCTCAGGGTGGGGGCCATTATACATTCATCATTGCTATCAGTTCCCCCCTCCTCCCCGTTCCCACCCCCTCACTCTTACTATTGACTGTCTCTGAGGGGTTTACCTGTCCTGGAATCCATATGTCAAAAGGACATGCTCTGGTCTAGTCTGATTTGTAAGGTAGAAGTTGGGTCATGATAGTGGGGAGGGGGAGTGGGGAGTGAACTAGAGGGATGATGTGAGTTCTGTCAGTGCAATACGTACCTTGGTTGAATCGTCCCTTCTCTGTGACATTTCTGTGAGGGGATGTCCAACTGTCTACAGAGGGGCTTTGGGTCTCCACTCCAACCCTCTTCTTCACATCGACATAGTTGCTCGTTTTTGATCCTGTTGACACCTCGTGATCACACAGGCTAGCAGGTGTCTCCCATGTGGGTTTTGTTGATACCCTACTAGGTGGCCGCTGATTTAACGTCAGACCTTTAAGACCCCAGAGGTTATCTTTCAATAGCTTTCTTCACCGCATTTGCTTATGCACCCATTTTGTCTTCAGCAACCGGGCTGGGAAGGTGAATATCACACAGTGCTGGGTTGTTAGAACAAAGTGTTCTTGTGTTGAGAAAAGACTTGACTAGAGTAGCCCATGGTCTACCTGCTACCCTAGTAATCTAACAGGGGTCTTCAGACTTTTAAAAGAGGGGGCCAGTTCACTATCCCTCAGACTGTTGGAGGGCTGGACTATAGTTAAGAAAAAAAACTATAAACAAATTCACTGTGGGCTCAGGATGAGTTGGCTGCTAAGCAGAAAGGGAATGACAGCAAAAACACCCCAGGGGTGGGGGAGGGCGCGATAAATGTCCTCAGCTGGCCGAATGTGGCCCACCGGACGTAGTTTGAGGGTGCCAGCTCTAACATGTACATAGACCAATGCCCCTATCATTATATATTTGTATATTTACATGCGATGTACATGCCTGGATTTATACACCTCTCTATATGGATTCTTTTGTCTCCTAGTTGTTTATTTCCTTTTACTTTCTTCCTGCCCCACAATCATGTTCACCCTTCACTTGGCTCTCAGAAATTCCTCTCGGCGCCTGCATTACAATTGATCAAACCCCATCAGGTTTTCTACACCCTCCTCCATGTGGGTTGTTTCCTTGTCTTTGAGTTTGCTGCCTCCCCACCCACTTTCTGCCCCCTACCCCCCACCGTCTCCCATGTCCTCTTGGAGCCACGGGTCCCATTGTTTTCTCCTTGGGATTGTTGACCCTGTCTATCTTATATAGACATGTGAAAAAATAACTTAAAAAGGGGGGGGGGCTATAAATAGCTCCAGGTCTATCTAGGAAAACCTTTCTCTTAAAACATTTTTTTATTTTTGAAAGCTCACGATGAAGGGCATTTAAAAATAACCTACTGCACTTCTTTTTGGAAAACAGCCCGTGTTTACTGTAGAAAGTGGAAACTACGGATGCGTTCACGAGAGCAAAGCGCCATCACGAGTCATGTGGTCGTGGCGAGCAGTTCCGTCTCATCTGTGGGTGCGCTCGTATGGCTCCGTGGGTGAAGAAACCGCGTGTCCTGTACATTTTGTGACCTGTGATTTCCACCCCGTCATTACTGCGAGCAGGGAGCCGTGCTCTCCCTTGCCTCTTGGACCGTTGCCTCCGAGACCACACGGAGTGTGACCCCCTTTTGTCGTTCCTCCTCTAACTGCAAAAGACGAGTGCCCAGCCTGTTTGTCTGCGACGCGCGTCGGGGCTGAGTGTTCTTTTCATTTCTCTCCATATGTCCTCGTGATCGTCTCTCCGTGCCTTCCCAGGCTTCTGACTAGGCTCCATGTGCTCGGATACCATCTTCTCCTCCCGCGGAGGTTGCCGGTGACTCTTGCTAGGGACCCTGTCCCGGCTTGTCCTCGCTTACTACTCGGTCCGGGAAGAACCGGCTGCCTGGTTCCTGGTGAAGAGATGGGGGTACACACGAGGAAGGAAGGTGGAATGGTGCACAGAGGCGCCGCCCGGGAGAAGGGGAAAGCATGGGGCTCCAGGTGCAGAAGCTAGGTGTCCTGGAGAGAAATCACAGAGTCACCGAAGGAAAAGAGGAGGCTGAGGCGGCACAGACCTCCCCGCCTTCAGAATATTGCTCACTCAGACACTGGTGTGTGCCCTTTTCCCCCCGCCACTGGGTGCAGGATGTAAAGAGAGGTTGAAGGCAAATTGAATGCGACATCGTGTGGTGGAGATTTCACGTGTTATGGAAGTGGAGAGGCAAGAGTTTAGGTAATAATGAGCTGCAGCTGGCAGGAGGCTTGCGGAAGAGGTTGATCTTTAAGTGTTAGGCAGCAAGAAACAGGGACGGAGGGTGGTCCCTCTGCATGCCTGAAGCCCCCCTGCAGGAGGCTGGAAGAGTCTGGAGAGACCTTAGCCAGTCATCAAGACTAAAGGGGCAGGCACCCATTCCAGCCTGAGCCAGGTGGACAATACACTAGTTTGGGCAGCCCAAACTAGGCCTGGGTGTGCTTAATTCAACCAATGGGGGCTCACTAACACCTTTGACCACATCTTCCTGCCAGAGGCCCCAAATACCTGGAGCGTGAGACTGCCCTTTCTCTCTTCCTGACCCCTCCGCTTGGCTGTGCAGAGATCGCTCTGGCCTCAGACCCCCACGTGCGGGTGTGCAGTCCCCCAAGGTGGCCTGTGTTCAGTGACTGTAAAACCCCAGACTTCTTCCATCCTTTATAGGACCCCACTTGGATCACAAACCAGGCTCAGAGGTGAATTATTTCTCATGTGAAGCTAAGCACAGAGGTGTTTCCCGCCAGAGCTACCTCACAGAGGCTGTGTAGAATCGAGATCTCTAGAAACTTAGCAGGGAGAGGACTGCCTCTGGCCACAGGGTCCCTCCTCCTGCTGCTCCAATCCCAGCTTCACAATTGTATTCGTTCATTCATTCAACTAGTATGTGTTGAAGGTCAGGAAATACACTGAAGGCCAGTTGTTTGGGGCTCAGTGTTGACTCCCAGCAGCCTCCTATGTGTCAGAGTAGAACTGACCTTCAGCTGCTCAATTTATGAAACTAGATCTCCAGGTAGTTCTTCCAAGACACCTCTGGTTGACTCAGTTTTGGTTAACAGCGGGGTGCATGTGCTGTTTCATGCAGCCATACGTGCCCTCCGCAGGGACCCTGGGAGCTTTCTAGCTGCTGGGAACAGACAGAGGGCATGGCAAAGCCCTGTGCTCCCGTGGACCTTACTTGCTAGAAAAGATGTATCGAGACAACAGTCGACTGCCTCAGAAAAACACAAAAGCAAGGTCAAGAGGGCGCTAGCTTCTGGGGTGCCCTCTGTAGCACCCGGTATAACTGAATGTCACCACCAGCTGTCTCTCGTGTTTCTGTTATTGTGACGCTAATATTTTCAGAGCCCAAAGGCTGAAACCCCGTGGGCACTGCCATCAGGGAGTGGAAGCACTGGCTGAAACAGAGGGGGGGCAGAAAGGGCAGAGATGCCAGGTGGGTAGAATGTCCAGAGGGAGAGAATGAAAAGCAGCCAGTGCACATTGAAGGCAGGTGGGTGGTTAGGGGAGGCGGGGTTTGATTAAGGATAGAGGCTGTGGGTTCCTAAAGTTCATAAAATGATGAACATTTAGCAGGAGCCCTGGTTATGCCTGGGGCTGCTAACCACAAGCTTGGCAATTCGAAACCACCAGCTGCTCCTCTGAACCCCAGTCTTTCTCCTCCTATAAAGTTCCAGCCCCAGAAACTCACAGGGGGCAGTTCTGCTCTGTCTTATAGGGTCCCTATGCATTGGTATCAATTTGATGGCCATGAACGAATGAAGTCTACTAAGTATTTTGCAAGTCAAGTTCTTGCAGAGCAGCTCTGGTAGCATAGTGGTGAGGTACTGGGTTGCGATCTGCGAGATCGGCAGCTCGAGACCATCAACCGCTCTGAGGGAGATGACCAGGCCCTTTACTCCCATCCATAGGGGTTCACTCTGGGTCAGCATTGACTGCATGGCCGTGAGTGGGGTTTTTAGGGTTCTTAAGTTCCGTAGGAGGTAGGCGTGTTATCCTTTCTGGTTTGTGGATGAGGAAACCGAGGCGCAGGAACCCGAGGCCTGGGCCCAGAATCAAATGGCAGAGCCAGGGTTCTAGCTCACCTCCCACAACCCCTGCACGCCAGGCGGCCTCCCCGAAGTGTGACGGAAGGCAGCTGGCACCTGGGGAGGCTCCGTGTCACCCCAGAGCTCTGTGCTCTCCCCAGGGAGGGTCTTCTCTAGGCAGAGGTGACCACCACCGCCAACAGAAGGGTCTGGCTTGTGGAAGGAGCCCCATGCCAGCCGCTTTCTATATTTAAGCCAGTGCTTCTTGCCAGAATCTGTTCAGTCCCGTCCCTTCTGCCAGGCTGGGAGAGACGTCCCAGGCTTGTATGTGGGGAAGGTTGACATGTTAATTTGGAGGTAATGAGTGTGTGGATCTCCCTAAGGAAAGATTAGCTCCAGAGCCCAGGGCCCTGTTAGGGGGCTAGCACTGAGATTCCTGTGGCCGGGAAAAGACGTCTACCTTGCAGTGCTTTGTTTTGGCTCTCCTCTTCTTTGCCATTATTGACAGCGAATGTACAATTATCTTGACCAGTGAGTGGAGACTGGGAGCAGTTCCCAGCCTGGAGAAAACGACGACGTCTCCTTCGTCTGTGGAATTTCTGTGTCAATATATACATACATCTACACCTCCGAGGAGTCACCTTCTGCTGCGTGTGACTGAAAATCAGAATCCATTGTCCTAGAGTCCGTTCTGATTTACAGCGACCCCTTCAGATGCTTTACAACTGCCGTGTGGGCCTTACAGGGCTGTCCCAGGTGCCTCTTTCTTTCTCTGAACTTCTGGTGGTTTTGAACTTCTGACTTTGTGCTTGGCAGGTGAGCGCTTTAACCACCAAATCCCAGGGTTCCCTCTGAATGTCGCCAACAACAAAGACTAGAAACCCACTGCAGTCAAGCTGGCTTCTTGTTAGTGACCCTGGATCGTAGTCCTACGCCCGTCAAGCTTCACAGGAGCAGGAGCGCCTCATCCCTCTCCTGAGAAGTGGCTGTGGGAGTTAAACTGCCGACCTCGCGGTTAGAAGTCCCAACACTTTCCCAATGTGCTTCCAGGGCTCCTTCTGTGACTGAGGCAAAAGCTGAAGAACTGCAGCTTCCCTGCTTCGGTCAGTCTGATCTCAGAGCAGAGCAGCTCTGGTAGGTGAGGCCCCTCAGGGAAGAGTGGGTGCTCAGGCCTTCCCCATCCTTGATCTTCACTCTGCCAGTCCTTCCAGCTCAGCTTTCTCAAGGGGCAGCCTGCACATGACCAGCAGGTCACCACAAGGGGCATCCCTGAGAGGTGTAGCTCAGCTACCCACTGCCAAGCTGGTAGCTCCACTCCTCGGCATCGCAGAAGAGAGGCCTGGCCATTGCTTTGGAAATAACAACAGCAAGGAAACAGGGACTCTTCTTTAGAGCACGTGGAGGCATCACCAGTAGGAGCGGGTTCCGTGGCAACTCTTGTGCTTTTGTGTTTGTCTTCACCAGCAGAAGCCATATGACTCATAACAGGAATATTGACTGCGAAGATCATGGCCACTCCTGCTTCTCTTTGGGGAGAGTAGGAGTGACCGTTGATTAAGAATGGCTTGTGGGATCAGAGTGAACCATTGCTGGGCTAGCTCTGGAATGAAACGAGCCCCACTTAAATATATATATATATATATATATATATATATTTATATATATCTTCTCTTTCATCTACACTCCGATATGTTGGAATTTAGTGGTCATTTAGATTCAACTACTATTTATTTTATAAAGCGACTCATATGTGCCGAGTACTTGGCTGGGGCGGGGGCTGAGTTGGATTGTCTAGTGCCTTACCACAGAGTTTACCTTGATGCATGAGGACAAGATTTACTGAGCAAATGAACAGTATGTGCGAGATTGCCAGGAGAGGGCAGGCTGCTTTTGAGAACCTTGCCACTACCTCAGAAATACCCCCTTTCCTAGGTAAGCAGCTGATTTAGGAGACTGGGGAAGAGCGGGGAAAGGACACAGGCGAGAGTGAACTTGGCTTTGCACCGAACTAGCCATGTCCTTGCCAGACATTCCTATCCAGACTCCCTTTCTCCATCACATCCGCAGAGAGAGCACAAGCCCTCGCCCGGAAGTCTTGCTGTGGATTCAGAACAAGCTACGGAGGCGAGTTCCTTTGTTGTAGCCAAGTCAACCCAGTCGCTGTAACAACTCTTCCTACCCCTTATGGGTCAGAGTAGAATTAATTCCAGAAGCAAGAAAATAAGAATGTATTTGCACATTTTCAGGTGCTCTTCCATTCCTAAAGAAATCCCACAAAGTGAATGAACAAATTAATAATAGTGGTTACTGGGGAACCGGCGGGTCCCTCGTGGCCTGGTGGGGGCCAAGCATGCCTCTTCACCACAAGTTGAGTAGTTTGAACCCACTAGCCATGCTGCAGGGGAACGATGAGGCTTGGCAGCCCATAGGGGCAGTTCTCCTCTGCCTCTAGAGTCGCCAGGAACTGGGATGAAGGTGATGGCAGTGAGTTTGATCTAGTTTGAGTGGCAACTACATAGGTCGGTGTGAAAGCTGGGAAGTTGGAAACGGCATACAGACTTGGGAGGAAGACTCCTTCCTGCTGTGCAGATAGTGTTATTTTAGACCTTGATTTTTAGACCTTTATTTTAAATTGAATTTATGACACAGCCTTGCTGAAATCCAGATACAATTATCACCTAGAGTTTTTTAATGAGAGGGAAGATAGTCTGGGCATTGTCCATTCTAAGATATCCATGTTGATTCTTTTCATCATGATTTCTCTAAGTGCCCCCCAACTTCACTGGATGCATAGCAACCCTATATAGGGTTTCAAAAGTTGAGAATTTTTACAAGAGCACAGAGCCTCGTCTTTTGACCTCACAAGAGGAGGTGGGTTTGAACCACCAACCTTTCGATTAGCAAGCCAATGCCTTAGCCTATAGCACCACCATCCCCAACAATGTTTTCACCGAGTAATTCTAGACTCTTACACTCAGTGCCAAGTCAGTGGGCACTGACTGAGATGCTGGTTCTCTACTACTTCCTCCCTTCCCCTCCCTCCTACAAACATGTGTTCCATCCTCCTCGACCCCACATAAACAGAGAAGCTGACGGTCAGGCTTCTCCGTACCACGCCCGAGTTGAACCTGGGAGAAAGTGAGAGCCTAAGGCTGCTTTTGTTTCGAGAGCTGGATGCTTCCACCCAAGGACTCTGTTTGTAGAAGTGTTCAGAAGAACACAGACTGCAGAAAGTTACAGGGCCTCTGTTATCGTTAACATGGTCCCCCTCCAATCACTGCATGAACAGTCTTCTTGAGAATGCACTGACAACACAATATGCCTCGTAAATGGACCACAATTATAGAGCTCAGGCTTGACTCTGTTTTCCACTGTCCTTGGGATGAAGCGTGGGGAGCATGGTTATGGCTTTAGTTTCAACGCTCCTGATTGCCTTTAAGCTTCACAAAAAACCTGGAGATGCTGCCAAAAATTTCGTGCAGTGCAGTGGGAATTCCAGATATGATGTGAAGAGTGAATGGACTTAGAAACCAAGAAAGAATATAGAGTAGAAGCTTTGACAAAATCTTTAGGGGCATCCCATCCCATCTCTTCCCCTGAGATGAGACGCTCAGGGTCACCATGCACAGTGATGTGTGTGGATGTGGTATGACACATGACGGACCCTCCAGTGGGAGGCTTTGAGGTTGGAGTGGTGATGATGGGGCAATGCTTTCCACGTCCTTTGGCATGTTCTGGTTTAGCCAAATCATGTGTTGCTGCAAGAGCTTGAGATAAATTTGACACATAGGAAGAGCAGATGGGGTCAGACTGGTGACCCAACCTTAATGAACAGGCTTGTACCAAGAGTCAGAGGGTGAAAGATTTGCAGCACAAGGGCTTTGCCCAAAATTTGGTCACAGCAAAGGGAATGACAATTTTGGAGGGAGGAATGGTTTTGAGGGTTGCTGGGGTCACTTGTGTGCTCCTGTTTTTCCCAGGGGTGTGGTAAATGTATGAATATATATCTCAGAGTTGAACTCTCAAACACATGCTAGCGCTAGCAACCCAAGGACCGCATAAATTTGTCCCTAGGCTGGGTTTTCGGAAAAGAGGGTCTCTCATTGCTCCATTTCTCCTGCCTTCTACTTCTAGACACACACACACACACACACACACACACACACCTTTCTTTGAAGAACATATGAACTGGCTTTTCATGGTAGAGCAGCCCTCTGGAAGAACAAAAACTGCCATCTTGTTCTTCTTGTGGCCATGGGTTGGGCTGCTAACCACAAGGTCAGCAGATGGAAATCACCAGCGGTGCCAAGGGAGACAGCCTGGGCTTTCTGCTCCAGTAAAGAGTCACTGTCTCAGAACTCATGGGAACAGTCACTGGGTGCTGAGAAGTTGCCTTCGACTTGTTGGCCGTGAGTTTGTTTTTCATACAATTTGTCAACAACTCAGCAGATATCCTTGTGAGGAAGAGTTTGAAGGTGATGGCTGAGGAGCATCAACCAGCATTGCCGGCCAATGAGGGGACTCAGCAGACATGTGCAGATGACCATGACTAGGGAGTCCCTTTGAACATTCACAGCGAAGTCTAGAAATGGGTCCTGGAGAAGAAAGCACCCTCCCTCTTCACTTTCACCACAGTGATGGCCATAGGGAGGGGAGCTGGGGGTTGGAAAGTTGAGTGTGGAAGTAGGAGCTCAGCGCCCCTGGCCCCGCTCTTCCTGTAATGCCCTGTCCAATCCACGAGTGACCTGTGATCTGAGACTTCCTTTCTGATGGGTAGAGTAGTGAGACACACATCCCTTGCACAGTGATAGAACACGTTCAACTTACACAACATGAGAAAACGGTATAGTGAGCCTTCCTACTTCCTTACCCAACTTGAATAATCCATCCACTCATGGCCAGTCTTGTGTCCATTGTGTCCCAGCTCACTTTCCCTTCTGTTATCAATGCCATAATAAATAGATTTATGCAACTAAATACTCTTATGCCCATGCCCTCAAGGGTGCCTGTCAAATATTGGTTGCTCAGAATATGTCAACTGAATCTGAATGAATTATAGCACCATGCTTTGTAGTCACTACCCGCTCATGTGTTTGTTGCATTATTTTTCTCTGCTTTTCAGCTGCTCAGATCTAATTCTGGGTCTTGTGACTTGCTGAAAGTCATGTAGTCACCAGGGACTGGAGTTCTTCTTGAACCCGGGTTTCCAAATCCCCACCCTGTAAGCTCTTGGCCCTATCTCTGCTGCCTCTGTGCTGATCTTTTCTTTTGGACTGACTTCTCAAGGAGGAACAGGAGATTTGTGACCTTTAATGTGAGTTTACAGTTTAAAGAGGACCTGTTTTTAGGGTTGCAAGAACTCCATATTCATAGACACTACGGCTCTCTGTCTGTGAAAGATCAGCAGATCCAGTTGCATTCACCATACTCTTCCTGAGCTACTTGCTTCCCTGGTGGGCAGAAGATGAGTCAGAGAGTTCACCATCTCTGTGGCACTAAGACATGCTAATAACCAACCAAAGCAGAAAGGAAGAGGTGCCCAGCGGCAACAAGAACTAGGTGTTGAGTGCACTTGAAGGAAAGGTGCTTAATTCTTCACTGCTGTCTCAATCAAAAGGATCAACATTTTCAAACCTGGTGACCAATCAGAAGTTGTGGTTGCTTTTGCAAAATTAAAAAAAAAAAGATTGAGTTTACATGTACTTGTGTAATTATTTTCCAGTAATAAGAGTCCTTGTCGAGTCATTTTAACAGTTCCTCTGTGGCTAACAGATAGTTGACCTTTTTGGTTGCTAACTGGTTGGTGGTTTAAGTCTACTATGGAGTCACCTTGGAGGAAAGGCTGCGAGGCTTAATTCTTTAAAATCAGCCATTGAAAATCTCAGAGAGCACAGTTATACCCTCACATACATGGGATCCCCATTAGTTAGAATAAACTTGACAGTAACTGGTACTGGTATTGATGTATTAAAAATGGCCACATCACCAGTGGTACCATCTGTGGATGTGTGGGTCAGTGTTAACCACCAGAGTCTGACTTGAAAGTCAACTTAAGTTGGCCACAGGGAAGACAGGAGATAGAAGTTGTGCTGATCACCCATGAAACATCACACAGCAAGTGAATAGCAGAACTGGGTTTAGAACCCAGCTGAGAGGGCTTCCTTCACACAAACTAGTCCCAGACTCTCAGGAAGGCTTGGGTAGCTGCCTGGTGCTTTTCTACCAACCAAAACAGGTCAAATCCACTGTGATGAAGTTTATCTCACTTTCAGACGCTAGTGTATTTTTCTCCCTCCAGGTGAGTGGTAAGTTTGAGCCACTGATTTGGTGAGAAGTGCAGTGAGACCAGGGCTGCTTGTTTTTCTGCTAGAAGAGTTGAAAGAAGAGGGCAACCTGGATGTTCTCCATTATGGGGGACGGAAGTGGAACTTTTTCCTTCCCTCTGTAACTAAGCATAGAAACAATAGAGATAAGGAGAGGGCGGGAGGGGCATCTCTCACTTTGATATTTTTCTTCCAGTCCAGCTGGCCAGGTGCTGCCCAGTGGATTCAACGTGGGTTCGAGTGGAACTTTTCCCCCTGGGGTGTTCAGGGACCAATTTGTGAAAAATCAGTAGGTTTTTCTTCTGAGATGTCTCTGGATGAACTTGAACTCTATACTCTTTGGGTTAGCAGCCAAGCTCACTCACAGTCACTCCCTGCCCTTGAGTCAATGCTGACTCAAAGCCTGCAACTGTGATTTTTTACACAGCAGTTCTCAACCTTCCTCATGACATGACCCTTTCATACAGTTCCTCATGTGATGGTGACCCCCTAACCCTAAAATTATCTTCATTGCTACCTCATTACTGTTATTTTGCTACTGCTATGAATTGGATGACCCCTGTGAAAGGGTCATTCAACCCTTGGTTTAAGGAGTAGAAAGCCCGGGCTTACTCCTTCAGAGGTACTGGTGGTTTCCAACTGTGGACCATGTGGAACACAGCCCAGTGCTGAACCACTCTACACCAGAACAGCCAGGCAGGTGCCCCATTTTTACCACTCCGTTCTGATGAGGCGGGGGTTATTAAGTCCGTTCTACAAGAGCTTCCAATGGACATCTCATTCCATTCTTTCGGGCCAGCTTCTCTTTTCAGGGAGCTGAGTTTCCCTGCCCCTGAGGCTCCATCCTTATCATTCTGTTTCTATATGAAAAGAATCAAAGTGGAACAGATCAACAACCACGTTGGCTCAGGCTTGTGTGGAATCCCGAAGGGTCCTGGCTGTCCTTTGCCCAGGGCTCGGACACAGAGAGATGGTGGCGAGACTAGGCAGGCACGCTCTTGTGTGACACCATGTCCTTTATTTACTGAGGAGAGGGTGCCCTTTGCATGCTCTGGCAGCCAGCTCCAGCCCCTCCATGTGGGATGACTTGATCTCATTGGAAAAATCTCCCAGCTGGCGACAGAGGAGATGGCTCTGTAGCCTGTGGTGCAGAGAAGGGAGCCTGGTTGGAGCAGCTGAGGCTGCAGATTCCCCGGCCAGCCAACCGTCACTCCCCAACAATGCAGTGAGTCAGGGGCCCAGTGCAAGACGATGGTGTATGCTGACTCCCTGGGTGGGGGTGGAATGAGGGCCCACTGCAGAGTGGAGGGATTCCTCCCAGGGAAATATGTCTCCTTATCCCCACCACTCCTGATTCCTAGATCAGGTGGGAATCTGATCAGAACTCAGAACACAGATTCTCTGGGAGATCAAGGAAAGTCTTTTCTGGGCAGAGGGGGGTCCTCGGTGCTGAGACTGGTACTGCCAGTGTGTCTGTCTGTGTCCCTTTCCATTTGTTTTTCTTTCAGGAAGCTAGCTAGGAGAGAAGGCAAGTGAAAGAAACTGGAGAAATGAGTAAAGATGGAGATCTCATCTGATGCAGAGAGTGGTGAGGGAGAAACCAAAGGTAGAGAGCAGGGTCATCGTCCCGGCAGCCCAGAGCTGGGGTTGAGCGGGATGGTGTGTAACTAGAATAACCACAGAGATGAGTTCTTTTACGCCCCCTCCCCCAGAGATGAGTTCTTATCCTGGTTAAGAGATTACTTGTTGGCAGAGGAAAACAACTCCTTTGCTAGAGACTGGAGACTTGAGTCACAGTCATGTATCAGCTAAGGGACAGGGTTAGGGTAAAGCAGTATTTCTCAGTCTGCCATATGCCCGAGGAGTTAGCTACCCAGGATGATCAAGCAAGCTTGTGAGCTTTGGACCCGATGGTGATACTACAGGACTCTGACACCCTTTGTCGGCCAATAGCCACGGGAGGTTCCCAAGAGAGAGAAATTGTGTGTGCTGCCTCTGTGAGCACCCAGGTCTTTGCCTTCCTGAAGAACACGCTGCAGGGAAGACCCAACCAGGAAATCAAACCCAATTGCCATCGAGTCGATCAAGAACGACCATGTAGGAAAGAGCAGAACTGCCCCTGGAGGATTCGGAGGCAGATCATCTTTTGACCTCATCCTTCTCCTTGGGAGTGGCTGGCGGTTTCGAACTGATGACCCTGGAGTTAGCGAGCCAACTTGTTAGCGAGCCCTCTATGCTATGAGGGTTCCATGCAGAAGAGATTAAAACAAAACATAAGGTGATTTCAATCTTGGTTAAATAGCCACTCCCTACTGCGCTATTATAACCTTGGCCAGGTAACTTTACCTCTTCCACTCTCAATCTCTTTATGTACATCGGGGCTTCAAAAGTTCACGGGAACATGGGATGAAAAGATGGCAGAATTGTTTTCACAAACGTTGTGAGGCCTCCTCATACAAAATGAAGGGGACGGTTTCCATCTTATAAAGTTAGTGACAGGAGCAAATGAGAGCAGAGAATACCGAGGGATGCCTCGCCTGCAGTGTGCAAACAGAAAAGGGCGGGGGACAGCATGGCTGGCTGGCTGACAGGAAGGATGGATGGATGGATGGATGGATGGATGGATGGATGGATGGATGCCTAGGTGGGTGGAAGGACAGCACAACCTATCCTGTACCTGAAAGAGGCGGGATCTGTTTCCTGGGGCACATGCAAACTCCCCAGCATGCGTGTGTGCGCATGAGCATACATTTGTATGCATACCTGCATATATAAGCACACACGCCAGACTTTTCCGGGATCTTTTCTGAAGAAACAAAGGGGACAGTCTCCTCACCCATGCTTCCAACATCCCGGGTGCTGCATCCCAGTCATCACAGTAATGAGTGACCTCCACTGATTGCTCATGACGTAGAGAATTCCTGGACCCCAAAGGCATCGGCATAGGCCTTACACTATGGCAGGTGCTTAGAAAGTGAAGGCTGGATGTGTGCTTTTTACGGTTACTAGTCAGGGACTCCCCTGGCTTGTCTGGGCCGAGGGGCTACTGCAGGTCGAAGAGCACTCAGTAGCACACCAGTCTATGAGTGTGCCCCAGGCTCTCGCACAGGTTGCACAGTAGCTAAAGCATTTAGCTCCTAACTGAGCTACTGGCGGGTCCAGCCCACTAGCCACTCTTCAGGAGAAAATTGGACCAGCTGCTTATCTTAAGCCCACTGGGACACTTCTACTTTGACCTGCAGCTTCTCCCTGAGCCGCTGTCGAGTGGGTAACCCTAGGTTTGGCGTGTCTTAGTGGAGGCAGTGGAGCCACTGGTAGGACATCCCCCTTTATTTGGAATACCTGGATGCAGGGGGTAGTCTGTCACCACCACACACCTCTCTTTCCTTGGAGGCTCGTGTTTTGTTTTGATCCTCAAGGGGTTTCAGCAGCGCTGTCAGACTAAGATGGACGAGGAAAAAAGACCTAGCAATCGCTTCTGAAAACCAGTCAAGGGAAACCCTCGCAAATAACAGCATTCTGATGTACAACCCACCACACCACAGGGATGTCCTGCTATTTCCCCCACTATTCTTGAGGTTACTATAAGTCAGGGCCTGACTTAAGGCGGCTACGAATAGTAGCAGCAATGACAAGAGCAACTCTCTCGATGCTAGAGATGAATCCCACGACCCTCAATTCTACCTAGTGAGCAGATGGCAAGGTAGGTGCGTGTACTCAGTGGGGATGAGGCGATTGCTGGGGACTTTGCAGCGCCCTGGGCTCAGAGGGTTCCAGACTCTGCACCCCCCTCCCCGCCATACACACGGGTGCCAGCAGGTGCTGTGGATCTGAGTTGGATCCCGAGTTAGCTCCAGTCACATGCCCATGAATCGAGTGATGACATTCAGTGCCCTTGGCTTGTCAGGGCTGCTGAGTGGGCAGAGCTGTGTCCTGGGTCCTCTGGAGAGAGCAAGAAAGGAACAAACTGGGGAAAGACGACCTGCGCATTCAACCATGGAGCAACCTTGTTCTCTCTTCTTCCTCCGTTTCCTCTTCATCCTGCCCAAGCTGCTTTCAGCTTCACAGAACAGACCTTACTTCTGATCCTGAAGCGTGTAGGGTCCAGAGAAAGCACACAAAGAACACAAGGGCTTGACCTCACCCAGTCACAGTCCACACAGTGTGTGATAGGGTCCCAAGGTGTGCTTCTAAGTGGTGCCAGATCCAGCTTTGGACATGATTCCACTCTAGAAATGCAATCAAAGGCTCCTCCTGTGTCTTGGGGGAGGCCAGGGGGAAATCTTCCCTAATTTCCTTCCTGGGGCTTCTATTCCCTTTGCTTGGGTCCCTTGTTTTGAATGAAGAGGAACAGCAACTTTTAAAGGGGTTAACAACCTCTGAAACGGGACCTGTACTGCGAGCTCAGTGCTATCCAATGTCATGAAGAGCGCTCACTGCAGGGTCATTTTGTCGCTTTACTGCATCACAAGGTGCTGAAGATTGTCCCTTCTGTTGTCTTAGTTCAAAACAAGCAGTCTTTGAGGTATATGCTGTCTACACCCCGCTGCAACCATGACTGGTCTGTTCATGGGCAGAGAGGCCAGAATGATTTGATGCTCTTCTTCAACAGTATTCACGATGCTCTTCATGAACAATGCTTGCTTACTTTTCTTACTGGAACACATGGATGCTGGCACCATCCATGATTTACTCATTTGCACATGAAATCTATCTCAAAGGGGACAGTCTTGAAGTAGGCATTACCAATACATTTCAGGAGGTTATTTTGTTTGTCACTTGGTTTGTTTCCAGCTGAGAAGCTTGCCGCCTTTGTTTTCATGGGCAGTCAGGGATCCTGTCTTAAGGAGTGACATCTCAGTGTTGATCCGCAAACCCCAAAGACAGACAAGCGCAGTACCATTCCACTGCTGCTGACTCGCGACAATCCTCCAGGACAGGTGGAACTGCCCCAGTGACTTTCCAAGACTGTCGCTCTTCACAAGAGTAGAAAGTCCATCTTTCTCCTGCCCTTGTGTTACTGGGTGGTGAAAAGTAGCCAACGCACTGGGAAGCCAACTGAAGGTGGGAGGTTCAAGTTCACTCAGAGGAGCCTCAGACGAAAGACTTGGCTATGGACTTCTGAAAGCCATCAGTCCTCGTGGGTGCAGTCCTAATCTGGCATATATGGGGCCTCCTAGAGTCCTAATCAATGCCATGGCAACTGGTCATGATCTAAATGTGCCCTGTGCAGCGGGACATAGAAAAGTCCATTCAAGTCACCACATGCAAGCATCCTGGATAATCAGGGGAAGCCAAGGAACAAGCAGTTTGAAAATCAGACCGTATTCCAGCTGCCTGTCCCCTCACATGACTGATGACAAGCCAGTCCCCTCACCTCCAACTTGGGCTTTTCTTGCCCCAGGCCCTCCTGAGAGAACAGGAGCCTCAGTGTAATCAAGGCCTCCTCTGGGTCTGTCACCACTGGGTAGTGTGGGAAGCAGAGAAGAGGCATGGAGGGCAACCACTTGCCAAGCTGGCTGGGTGAGCCACACTACCAACCTGAACCAGTCTGTGTGGACAACCTGCATGAATTGACACAAAACTTGTTTCCATCCTGAGGGGTCCTCTCAGAGACTCCTCCCACGTGGGAATACAACCCCAAGGCTCACCAGGGAGGAAAGAAGGGCCCCAAAGAACAGTGCCTCCCAGAGTTTCAGCATGGACCAGGAAGCATCTTCCACAGCAGAGCCTTTCCCTCCCAAGATTCAGAGCCAGCAGATCTAGGCCAGAGCCAGGAAACCGTGCCTGTATTATCAAGGTGTTTAGGTCAGTCCCGGCAGAACAGCAGGTTAAACATTGACATCAAGGTAAATGGTTCAAATCTACCAGCTGCCTTGTAGGAAAAAGATGAGGCGGTCTGCTCCCCTAAAGTGTTAGTGTCTCAAAAATCCCCTGGAGCAGTGCTCTTCGGTCCTTGGTAGGATCACGAAGAGCTGGGAGTTAGCTCTGTGGCAATGGGTTTGGTTTTAGTGGTCTTGTTTTTAGCTGTGTGTGCGTGTTATGAAAACTCTATAGTCATATAGTAGCTTGAACCCACACTGTTCTGTAGGAAAAAGATATGGCAGTGTGCGTCCAAGAAGACACAGTCTTGGAAACCCTATGAGGTAGTTAGACTGTTCTGCAGGGTCACTATGGGTGAGAAGCTCCTGAGGCAACTGTTTTTTGTTTAGCTCGGTTTTTCCCATGATTTGGGTAAGCAGATGTGGAGACCAGAGACCTTCTCCTGGGTATCCCATTCTAACCTCACTCTTACATCTGGACCATCTGTTTTTTTTTTTTTCTGGCCTGAGACTTTAGCTCTCTCTTGTCCATTATCCTGGGATGAGGACCTGCTTCTGCAGTTCTTCCTCCCACACTGGGCGGAATCAGAGGTGGACACCTCTTGGAGAGAGGCCCTTGGAGAGTGAGATGCAGGCCGGCCAACAGAGCCACTGTGCTGCTTCCACGTGAGGGAGCTTCCAAAAGTTTGTGGGAAAACTCGAAGGTCTCATCCCGTTTCCCACAAACTCTTTATGGAGGCCTCAGAAAAGGTGAGAGGTATTAGAATTGTTGAGCCGGGAGAAGGCAAGACTGAAAGACTAAAGGAGGAGTTCATCTATCTTTGCAGTCTAGATAATTTCAATCATCCAGTAATCACAAAGAAAACCTCTTTTTATCTTTAGCATTTTAACCAATTCTCCTGGATAAGTAGTCCTCACCTTCACCACGTTTCCTCTGATTCTTTGCAATGCTATATCAGGTAACCACTTGCTCGCTGTTTCAGTTTCTTCTGCTAGGTGGGGTGGGTCCCAAGGGCAGAGTGTGGGGCAATCTCCTCTATGACCATAGTATCTGGTGCTAGGACAATTACAGACACACTCTTGACACTGAATAGATATGCTTTGTATAGAAGCAGGAGTCATAAAAACTCAAAATTGCATGCAAGTTTATGCAGTAAAATCTGAGACTTGAGTAATGGGAAAACCATTCAGAAAAGAGAAATAAATATTTTTCCTTTAATAAAGAGCTATACAAAGTGGCAAGACTGTGCCCGGTCAAAAGCAGAAAACATATGAAACAGATCTCATTCGAATTTCTTGAGTGCTTTCCACATAGGCAATATGCTCACTGAGTCTCAACAGTGTAGGTCCCCCAGTCCCATTAGCAATGAACACCAAGGCACCCAAATTAAATAACATGCAGTCATTGAACAAATAGCAGGGGCTCAGCCAATCAGGGACTCGCATCTTGTGAATCCCTTTGTAAGAACCCAGACTTAGTGTACACACATTCGTATTCTTGCTCTTAGGCACCATCGAGTGGGTTCTCAGTCATAGTGACCACATGGACAACAGAAGAAAACACTACCAGGTCCTGCACTGTCCTCACAACTGTTTGCTGTGCTTAAGTTCATTGTGGCTTCCACTGTGTCAAACTGTCCTGGGGGGGGGGGTCTTCCCCCTTTTCCTTGACCCTGTAGTTTACTGAGTAGGATGCCCTTCTCCAGGGACTCTCTCTCCTGATAGCAGGCCTGAAGTACATGATACCAAGCCTTGTCCTCCTAGCAAGCATTCTGGCTGCACTTCTTTCAAGACACATTTGTTCCTTCTTCTGGCAATGCATTTTTCGGGCAGTATTCAGTGTTCTTCATCAATTCAATAATTCAAGTGGATCACCTTATCCTTATTCCTTGACCACTTTTCTTATACAGAGGAGGCAGTTGAAGATATGGCTTGCATCTACCACAATTTATTCTTAAAATGCGTTCTTGGTTTTTCAGTTCTTTAAAGGGGATTTCTGTAGCAGATTTACCCAGTGGAGCTAATGGCTTGATTTCCTGATTTGCTTCCTTGAGTACTTAGCATGGATTTAAGTAAAATGAAATCCTTGACAACTTCTCTTTTCTCCATTCATCATGAAGGTTGCAATCTTTGATATTCATCACTGAGTTCTTCATGTCTTTTTGCTTTTAGAAAGCAAGGTTGTATCAGTTGCAAAACGCAGGTTGTCAACGAGTCGTCCTTTAATCCTGTGGCTGTGTCTTCATGTGGTTCAGCTTTTCAGTGTAGTTACTCAGCATACAGATTGGATCAGTTTAGTGAAAGTATACAACCCTGGAACACAACTTTTCTGATTTTAAACCACACAGGATGCCCTGTTTTGTTCAAACAATTGCCTCTTGGTCTATGTACAAGTTTTTTTCATGAGAAAAATTGGATATTCTGAAATTCCTATCCTTCTTGATGTTACCCACAGTTTATTATGATCCACATAGTCAGATGCCTTTTCACAGTCAATTAAACACAGATAAGCATCATTCTTTTTTTTCATCCAACATCCATCTGACTTTCGCAGAGGTCTAAATGAACATTTTATTAGAAGGACATGAAATGTATCATACCAAGAACTAGGATGGGGGGGGTATGTATATGTGAAGGTATGTGAAATAGAAATTGTTCTATATCTCAATATAGAATTAATGGTGATGATCCAACTTTGTGTACTTACCAAAGTTCATGGAACTGTACACTGGAGAGTACATTTTTTTTCTTTTAAAAATTAAAGTGGTGTAGCCATTTTGTTTCTAGCATTTAAAGGTCTTTACTAATCACAAGCAGATTTATCACACCAAATCTTAAGACAAAGCACATTGGACATTAAGAAAGAGGTCCACCCCAGTCTTTCCAGATCCAGTGCAGTCTTGCTTGTCTTCTTGTGTGTACTCTGCTATGGAGAGTACATTTTACTGTATAAAAATTATACTTTACTTTTTCAAATGAAAACACACACACAGGAAACAATGGTAGAATTCAAGGATGATTGCCTATTTTCTAAAATTACTCTCCAAGGGATTTAAAAGATATTATTCTCATCTTTTGCATTTTTAATGATTTTAGTTCTGAGTTTCAGTTTGTCAATAACTTTTCAAGAGCACTTTGTGTCACTTGCTGTTCAGACATTCCCAAGTCTGGACCATACACAGGCAGGGACATGGACATGAAACAGCAGAGACAAAGAACCAAGCACAGGCAAAAGGCAGTAGGGCTCTTGTCTTGACAATGGTGACATTAGCTAACTGCTACCTAATCACCTTTCTTTGCTATAACCAGGGAGCTGTTTAAAGCCTACTTTTGAATGAGGACTTATAATTTACAAAGCTCTCCTGCAGGCATTCAGCTCATGTGAACCACACAATACCTTTGCCAGGTAGATGGGACACGTGTTGTCATCTCCATTTTTTCTATCTTTTTTAATGAAATACTTTCATTGGGGGCTCTTACATCTCTTATCACAATACATACATTCATCCATTGTGTAAAGCACATTTGTACATATGTTGCCATCATCATTTTCAAAGTATTTTCTTTCTACTTGAGCCCTTGATATCAGCTCCTAATTTTTCCTCCTCCTCCCTCCTTTACCTTCCCTCCCTCTTAGACCCTTGATGAGCTATTGATTATTATTTTCATATCTTACATTGTCTTCTGTCACCCTTCGCCCACTTTTCTGTTGTTTTCCACCCTAGGAGGGAGTTATATGTTGATCCTGTGATTGATTGTCCCTCTCTCCCTCTCCCTTCCTTCCCCTTATCCTCTTAGTATCTCTATTGTCATTGTTGACCACCAGTGGTTTAGCTATTCTGGATCCCCTCTGTTGCAGGTTCTTATCTGTAGCAGTGTTCATGTTCTGGTCTAATCCAATTTGTAAGGTAGAATTGAGGTCATGATAGTGTGGGCAGGGGAGTATTTAAAGAATTAGAGGAAAGTTGTATGTCTTATTGATGCTATACTGTGCTGTGACTGGCTTGTCTCTACCTTGTGACCCTTCTGTATGGGGATGTCCAATTGTCTATAGATGGGCTCCACTCCACATTCCCCATCAAAGGGGTGGGGGTCTTAAGCAATCCAGGGACAAAGGAACAGCAAGTGAACTAAAATCAATGGAGAAAAGGGTGTAGGATGCCTAGTGGGGCTTAATGAAGTGTAATGTAACAGTGAGGAATTATTAAACCCGAATGAAGGCAGAACATGATGGTGGGACAAGAGTAAAATAAAAAGGAAATAGAGGAAAGAACTAGAAGATAAAAGGGCATTTATAGAGGTCTACATACAGTCATATATATATAAATGTTTTATATAGCGATAGGGAAATAGATCTGTGTACTTATATCTATGTCTGGCCATCAAAAGATCTAGTGTCTGGGGGTCATAAAGGCTTGAAGATAAACAAGTGGCCATCTAGTTGAGAAGCAATGAACTCCGCATGGAAGAAACCCACCAGCCTGTGTCACCGTGAGGTGTCAATGAGATCAGGTCTCAGGTATCAAAGACCCAGAACAAAAAAATCACATCAACGTCATCTCCATTTTAAGAGTATGAGACCTTAAAGTGCCTCTGTGTGAGAGTTATCTCCGTCATTCCCTCCATGAACTGGCTCAGTTAATACTGACTACTTGATGTGATTGGCATAGCTATTCCACAATTGTTTGTTGGTGTCAAATCCCGTGGGGGTGGGTTCCGTCTCCTAGCTACCTTATCAGAACAAAAGTCTTCTACCTTACCTTACAGAACAAAAACACTGCCCAGTCTGACCATCCTCATGGTTGGTGCTGTGCTTGAACCCATTATGGTAGTCAGAATAACAATTCACCTGAGAAGCTTCCTCTTCTTCTCAGACAAAGAATGACATTCTTCTCTAGGGACTAGCCTCTCCTTGATTATGTGTCTAATGTACCGTATATACTCGAGTAGAAGTTGAGTTTTCGAGCATATTTGTATACAGTTTTTGTGGTAAAATTAGGTGCCTCAGCTGATACTCGGGTCAGCTTATACTCAAGTATATATGGTATAGGAATCAGTGTCACCACCCTCACTTCTAAGGGACCTTTGAGCCGTATTTTTCTCAGGACATATCTGTTTGTTCTTCTGATAGGCTGTGGTATATTCAATATTCCTTTCCAACACCATAATTCGAGTGCATCAGTTTGCGCTTTATGCCTTGTATTCATTTATCTCACGTGTAAGAATGAAATGATTGAAAATACCCTACTGTGAGTCAAGTGTACTTTAGTCTTCAACACAACCTATTTTCTTTTTCATTTTATTGGGGACTCTTACAGCTCTTAAAACAATCCACACATCTATCATGTCAAGGACATTGTACATATATTTCCATCATCCCTTTCAAAACATTTTCTTTCTACTTGAGCCTTGGTATCAGCTCCTCAGTAGTTTTCCTCCATTCCCTACTCTTGCACCCTCATGAACCCTTGATAGATTATAAAATGTTATTATTTTTCTATCTTAAACTGAAAACACTTTCAAGATATCTCCTGCCCCAGATTCTCCCAATGCAGTATATCATTTGATTTCTTGATTGTTTGTTTCCATGGGTATTCATTGTGAATACAAGTTAAAGAAAATCCTTGGCTACTTTAATATTTTACAGACAAGGGACATGATTATTTTGCAGATAAGGAAACTAATGTTCTGGAAAATTTTCCCAAGACTAGTAATAGGAGTGGTAATACCAGGAGGGTAGAGGGAGGGAGGAATAGAAAGGGAGAACCAGAGATCTACACGTAGCCTCCTCTCTGGGACACGGACAATAGGGAAGCGAGTGTTGGGACACATTAGACAGTGTACAGTATGAAAAAGTAACAATTTGTAAATTACTAAGGGTTCAAGGGGAAGGGGGGGAGGAAGGATAATATAGGGAGCTGATACTTGGGGCCTGGAGGGAGGGAGGATGTTTTGAGAGTGATGATGGCAATAAGTGTGTAAATGCGGTCTGCATACAATTGATGTTTGTATGGATTGTGATGGGAGTTGTGTGAGCCCCCAATAAAATGATTCATTTAAAAAAAAAGGAAGGGGAAAGAGGAGTTTATACCAAGGGCTAAAGCAGAAAATATTTGGAAATGAATATGATAACATGTGTACAAATATGCTTTATACAAATGATGTATTGAATATTATAAGAACTGTTAGAGTCCCCAATAAAATCGTTGAAAAAAATTTCCCCAAGTCATTCTCCTAATAACTATTAAAACCCACAGTTCCACTCTGATGTTTTGATCCTAAGTATACTTCCCTTTCTTCTGTCTCTGAAGTGGACTAGACTGCTTTCATCCACAGTGTATTTCAATGTGCACCGTTTTGCCAGGAATTCTCCACCACTGATGTGCTAGTGAGCATAGAGTTTTAATTGGCTTCCAGTATCATAAGTAAGAGCTGCATTACTCACTGTCATCTTTGCTCTTAACTTTGGAAACTTGGAAAGTAGTCTGTCATCTTTTGTTCTTCGCTGGCCTCCTGTGTTTGGACAAGGCCTGAATACATGAGAAATCTGTGTATTTTGGGAGCTGTGGCTTCCAGAAAAAGGGCTCATTGATGTAAACAGGCGTGGAGGAGGGTTTTTCAACCAGCATTGCCATGTGGACAGCAAAATGAATAGTTTTCTTTTCAATTTCTGCCTTGAGAGACCATCCAAGGCAACTGCTTCTTAGTTATGCCTCATTTTTTTTATACAAATTATGATGGCATCCTATAAGGTTCATTCGATTCATCTCTCAAGGAGGTTTTGTTGTGTCTTTGATGTCCTCGAAGCTACTTCTGAGCAGGGCGGACCCTTCTCTTTGCTGTGTTACCAGCACTTAGCATAGAGTTCGGCTCACCCAAGGTCTTCAGACTATGTGTGGCAAGCAGAACTGAACTGAAGCTCATTTCTCATCACTGCAGGACAGAGGCTGGTCCCAAAAGACCTTACCTCCCTCAATGCTTGACTGGAGGAAGCTAAACACAGCTTGCAGGAAACATTAGCTAAAGCCAACGGGACTCCAGACTCCCTTTTGTGTTCATTCACTTGTCTTACGATTGTTCCTGAGCAGTACAATGGTTAACACACTCAACTGATAACTGAAAGGTTGGCTATTTGGGTCCACCCAGAGGCACCTTGGAAGAAAGACTTGGAGATCTGCTTCCAAAAGTATCAACAGTGGAGCAATGTGCCTCTTGGACACATATACTCAATGACAACTGGTGATATAATTACATTTATTCAGTGAGCTTACTTTATCTTGAAATGGGTCTCCTCCTTTGCTTCTATTTAACCTTTATTCCAGTTCTTCCAGGACTGTTCAACTCCATCCCAAATTACCGCCTCTCCCCCCTCAATCTGTCTCAAGCCCAGTCTTACCTTTACTGAGTGGTAGCTGGCAATTGATACCCCCACTCCTCCTATTGCAGACCAAGCACAAGGTGTTTCCACCTCTCTTTGCTGCCTTGCTCCTCATCCAAGGAGGTCCTCTGGGGAAGAGTAAGTAGCACAGAACATAAAGCCAGAGTTTCCTCTCCTATTCACTTTTGATATTCCAAAGCATATCTAATTTACAAGACTTTAAGGACAAACTTCTCATTTCAAGCCAGAGAGTAGAGAAAGAATCCAAGAACCATCAACACCTTATCCATGATTAGAGTCCTTTCAGGAAGATCCCTGCCACGCACCCCCATAGTTAGCTCCAGAATTCCCACTTGAGGTTTGTTGTCCATCAGCTCATCTTCAGCTAATCCCATTAGAATCTTAAAGGAGAACACCACTGATGTGAATGAAACTAAGAACTAATACTGAAGGGAAATCAAAGAACCATGACACCCTCTTGATGCTTGGCATAATTTACAAGAATATGAATGAATCTTATTCCCAATTTCATTGAGATAAGTGTTCATGCCCCCAACTCTCAAAATGGTTGTCATCGATACTTTACCAAGATCACATGGCATGGGAGTCTAGAAACCAGAGTAGTCTATGAAGTCAACATAAAATGGAGTAAGTCACTTGTTTTATAATCTATAAGTAACAGTACTAAATGACTTCAGTTTTAATGCTCAAATGTACCACCAGTTATTGAACAAGCTCAACTCTGTACATGCAATGCATTGCTCTCTTCCTAGATGAGTTCCCCATCATCTGAGACTACTCTGACAGTTGATCCCTAAACCTTTATGACATGTGAAATTATCTCACTAGAGTGGGACAGCCCCTGCTCCTTCTAACTCCATGCTTACCTCCCACTATAGGGATTTGGCTCCTCACCATGCCTGGTACCAAGGCCGGCACACAGTGGGCATACAGAGATTTTAGAAAGAAAGTCTCTTAGGCCACGATGTTCCCTGGCCTACAGTACAAGCTTTCAAGGCTAGATGGCACTGTTGCTAGAGCCAAATTCAGGTGTGTTTGGAAATAATCAGTGGCAAAGAGGGATGGGAGCATGAAGCAGAGGCCCCTAGAAAGTTCCAGTTCTGACTATCAATTTGGACACATTGCAGAAACATAGAAAGTACTCTTTCTTGTCTGTTTAAAGGCATTTTCCACTTCATACTACCTTTGCAAACTCAGCTTGGGTTGGTCTCCATGGCCACCTAGTGAGGTAGGCAGGTTAGCTGTGTGGAATCTAACTTTTTTTTTTTTCAGTTAATAAATCATTTCATTGAGGGGCTCATACAGCTCTTATTACATCCAACACATTTGTACATGTGTTGCCATCATCATTTTCAAAACATTTTCATTCTACTTGAGCCCTTGGTATTAGCTCCTCTTTTTTCCCTCCCTCCCCAACCTCCTACTTTCATGGACCCCTGATAAATTATAAATAATTATTATTACATATCTTATACCATCCAATATCTCCTTTCACCCACAGTTTTGTTGTTCATATCCTTTGGGGGGGGGCATGTCCTATGTCAATCATTGCAGTTGGTTCCCTGTTTCTCCCTCCACTTTCCTCCTTCCCTCATGATATTGCTACCCCCATTACTATTCCTAAGGGATTTATCTGTCCTGCTTTCCATGTATTGAGACTTAATCTCTGTACCAGTGTACATTCTCTGGTCTAGCTGGGTTTGTTAGGTAGAACTGGGCCATGATGGGGATAGAAGGGGTGTGAAGCATTAGAGAACTTGAGGAATGTTGTGTGTGTGTCCCATTGATGCTGCTCTGTACTCTGGCTGACCCATTCCTTCCTTGTGACTTTTCTATAAGGGGATGTCAAATTGTTCACTGATGGGCTTTGGGTCTCCTTTTTGACCCCCATCATTTGAATTAATCTATTTAGGGTCTTCTGATGCCTGCTACCTGATCCCATGAACACCTCATGATCACACAGGCTGGTGTGCTTTTTCCGTGAGGGACTATTGCTCTTCTGCTAGGTGGCCACTTGTTTAACTTTAAGTCTTTAAGATCTCAGATGCTATATTTTTAATAGCCAGACATCATCAGCTTTCTTTACCACATTTGCTTATGCACCCATTTTGACTTCAGTGATCATATCAGGAAAGTGAGCATCACAAAAAGGTGGGTTATCAGAACAAAGTGTTCTTAGGTTGAGGGAGTACTTGAGAAGAGACCCAATGCTCATCTGCTACATTAATACTTAACATTTAAATCTATGTACATAGTCCTATGACCCTATTAATATATTTACATATTTACATCTGTCTATAGTTGTACCTCTATCTTTTGTCTCCCAGTTCCTTCTTCTATTTCTTTGTATTTCCCTCCTGTCCAAGTATCATGCTTGCCCTTCAGTCTACTCTCAGAACTTTCTCCCGGCCACATTGTACTTGATCAACCCCACCAGGCATTCTATTCCTTTCTTACCATCAATTTGAGATTTCTTACTGTTCCGTTGTTCCTTAATTTGTTGGCTCACCCCACATTGTTCCTACCTCCTTGTCTCCCGTGTCTCCCCAGAGCCATTGAACCCGTTATTTTCTCCTTGGGATTGGTTATCCTATCTTATATATGGGTAGATATGAGAAAAAAGAAGAAACAAGAAACAAACTATT
Organism: Nesogale talazaci; assembly: GCA_004026705.1. NCBI lineage: Eukaryota > Metazoa > Chordata > Mammalia > Afrosoricida > Tenrecidae > Nesogale > Nesogale talazaci. Next base: position 62,035 of record PVJH01005919.1, on the reverse strand, counting down.
AATAGCTCCAGGTCTGCTGGCCCTTCTGACTGTTTGCCAATTTGATCTGGTAAAGTGCCATGCCCTGCCCACCAATTCCAAAGTCTATTTTTGGGATTCTTCAGGGACGTCATTGCTTTTCTCCCCTTGCTGTTCTATCTCACTCACCTCATGTTTTGCTCTGGTGTGTGTGGGGGGTGGGTGGGGAGGGAGGCCAGAGGGTGTCAGAGGAGGCACAATTCCTGCACTGTGTCTCCAGTGCTGTCTTCCTTAGCACTGTGGGTCAGTGAGGGGTTGTGTTTCATGGCGGCGCCAGCCCTATGGTCCTCTCTGCGCATTTGAGCAGGACTGTCATCCTCAAGGCTTTGTGAGCCAGGATGTGGTTCTCCCGCTCTTCCCCCCACCCCCACCCCCCCCAGGTAGATTGGTCTGGGTAGATTGGCCACTCTCCCAAGGCTGTATCTTCAGTGCTGTCCTCTGTAGTGCACTCTTCTTGGGAGGTGCTCAACTTAGCTGGGACTGGAGTTGGCCCTGCAGACCTCTCTGTTATTTTGCTGTTTTGTGCTGATATGTTGCCCTTAAGGCTTGGCACCCCAGGTTGAAGTCCGGACCCTTCTTACTTTCCTATGGAGACATGAACAATACCCTTCCTGTGTGTGGATTAGTGCCCTGTTCCTCGACAATCCATGTCTCCTGCCCCCCACCCCTTTGGCCCCCTCCTTTTCAGTTGGCTGTTGGCTGCCTGGGTTGGGTCTGACCTCCGCCAGAGTGCCTGGACCTTGCCCTGAGAATGTATGCATTTGGTGACTTGTCCCTTTTCCCCCTTGTGTTTTTTAAGCTCACCTCAGTAGACTTGTTTTGTGCTTGTCCTTTTATGCTTGGCTTACTACTTCCCCTGCATCCAGGTGCTTAATAGCTCATTACTGCTTTTTAAGGGCTATGTAGGACTCCATTGTATGTATATACCAGCATTTTTTAATCCATTCATTGGTTGATGGAAATTTAGGTTGTTTACAATTCTCAGCACTTGTGAACTGCACTGTGATGAACCTTGGAGCACAGACATGTGGTCACATTCTGTTTCTTACTTCTTCTGGGTGTATGCCCATAGGGGGATTGCTAGGACATTTGGTAGCTCAATTTCCATTTGTTTAGGGTCCTCATTTTACAGACCTCCAACTTAAAGAAATCAAGTGCCTGAACTGGAACTATAAGGCAATTTACCAACAGAACGTTTTATTATGGTGCTTGATGGAGGCCCTACCAAAAGAGTGTGCCCAAGGAAGTGTAGGGTCACTGATTTGGTGTCTTAGGGTGAGCTACTGGGTACACTGAACCTAGGCTGCGGGGAGAAAAATTAGTTGTCTTCACCAGACAGGTTGAAGGGCATCACTTTCATGTGTACCTTGAACTGTCTGCTTTTGTAACCAAAAAAGAAAAGAATCATTATGAAGGAAACAGGTTAATAGAACATAAGGGTTATATTTGCACAACCAGTTGTATCTAAAGTCAGTAGTTTGTGGTGTATTTAAAAGCTGATCTAATTCTAGGATTTTGCTTTGTGATTGGCTGCATTTGTCATTTTCTTATTGTTTTACCATCGTCAAGTGTTTCTCCGGAAACCAAAAGAAACAAACAAAACTGCCCCGTGCAGTAGCCAGACAGATGAAATATCTGTACCCGTGTTACAAGTAATACAATAGAGGCTCGGTGATGTTCAGGGTCATGTCAGATACGTTTCAGTTTCCAAAGTTAAGTGGCTGAATTAGAACTTCAGCTCAGCCTGTGCCACATCAGCTCGCATCCTCCTTTCAGGATGTTTCTCCAGGCCCAGCCAGGTCACCTGGCAATCACAGAAGTGTGAGAGCTGGTGTTGAAACAGAGGTTCTGGCATCAGAACACTATCTGTATAGAGGGACAAACGGTCTACATTGTGCAGCACCAAGAGTGAATATATATTTGCAATTCATACCTTCTCATCGTCTCTGTTTCCTTGTGTCTCCCCAGGATGATGAAGATAAGCTGGGCTGGAAAGACCGTTTCCCAGGCTACTTGATGAACTTTGCCTCCATCTTGTTCATGGTAATTTCCTTGAGAGGTCACCTGCCTTTGACTGTGTGCTTATAGATGCTACCCTGTCCTCCCTTAGAGTCCCCAGGGTTCAGTACTGTCTTTTTGAAAGACCAGGGAAATCTCAGTTTAGGCCTGGGCAAGCCATGGAGCATATGTTAATCCTTAAATGAGAACAAAAAGTAGGAGCAGGTGTGTTTCTTCTATTGTGGGCTTTGTTGCTCCTGAGCTAGGTGGTTGCGTGTTTATCTCAAGCCTTTAAGGCCCCAGACACTATATCTTTTGGTAGCTGGACACCTCAGCTTTCTTCACTACTCTTGCTCATTCCCTCACCTGTCCTTAGTGATTGTATCAGAAAAGTAGGAACACAGTGATATTTTTTTTAATGTTTGATCCCTGAAATCTGCTCCCTTCAATACCTCGTGACCACACAGGCTCATTTGCTTCTTCCATGTGGGCTTGGTTGCTCCTCAGCTAGATGACCATGTGTTTATCTTCAAGCATTTAAGATGCCAGGTGCTATATCTTTCAATAGCTGGGCACCATCAGCTTTCTTCACCACATTTGCTTATGTACCCATTTGTCTTCAGTGATCATATTAGGCAGGTAAGCATCATGGAATGTCAGTTTAATAAAACAAAGTGTTCTTGCCTTGAGGAAGTACTTGAGTGGAGGTCCAAGGTCCATCTGTTACCTTAGTACTGAACCTTTAAATATATGCACATAGATTTATTTTCTCATCATCATAAATAAATACATTTACATATGTACATGCCTATATTTAGACCTCCATAAATACTCTTTACCTCCCAGTATTTCTTTCCATTTCCTTTTCCTTTTCTCTTGTTCCATTATCATGAGGTGTGGAAGGAATCAGATATCAGGCATCAAAGAACAAAAATCATATCATTGGCTGCTCACCTTTCCAACATGATCACTGAAAACAAATGGATGCATAAGCAAATGTGGAGAAAGCTGATGGTGTCTACTATCAAAAGATAAAGCATCTGGGGTCTTAAAGACTTGAAAGTAGCACAGAGGCAGCAAAGCCCATGTGGAAGAAGCACATGAACCTATGTGATCATGAGGTGTTGAAGGGAGCAGGTATCAAGCATCAAGGAACAAAAGTCACATCATTGTGAATGAGCAGTTATGCAGAGTGGGGACCCAAAGTCCATTAGTGGACAATTGGGCATCCTCTTACAGAAGGGTCACCAGGAGAAGTGTAGCAACAATGCAGTGTAGCAATGATATAACATACAAATTTCCTCTAGTTCTTAAATGCTTCCTTCTCCCAACCATCATGATCCCAATTCTTTCTCATAAACCAGCTAGACTGGCAGATGTACACTGGTACAGATAGGAACTGGAAATACAAGGAATCCAGCACAGGAGTAGTGAGTGATGATACCAGGAGGGTGCAGGGAAGGTGGGGAGGCCAATGACAAGGATCTACATGTAGCCTTTTATCTGAAGGACAGAGAGCAGAGGAGGGAGCGAACTGAGATGTCGGGAAGTGTAAGATATGACAAAATTATAATAGCATATAAATCATGAAAGGTTCATGAGGGAGGGGGCAAATGAGAAGCTGATGTCAAGGGCTCAAGTAGAAAGCAAATGTTTTGAGAATGATGGTGGCAGCGGGTGTACAAATGTGATTGACACAATGTATGTATGTATAGATTGTGATAAGTTTTGTTCATGCCCCAAGTAAAATGATTTATTTACCAAAAAAAGTAGGAGGAGGACATTCTTGGGAGCCAGAAAGCAGTGAGTGCACAGCAGTAAGTCAAGTGAGGAGGTATTGGGTTATAAAGAAGTCAGAGGACAAAATGTGCATGATTAAGATATCTTAGTGGCCCTCTTTGTGGGAAGCCTCCTAGTATTTAAGATCAGAAGTTCTGTTTTAGAGGGAAACATGTCCTTACAGCTCTGATTAGTTGAGGGTTTGCTTCTTTTAGAATGGGGGTCAAATAATCTTCATTTTCTCAACTTGCTGGCCAGAAGCAGTCCCTGATGTGGCACCTGTGTTAGGTGCCCTTGACTTGGTTCCTGTTCATGGGGATCCTCTGTAGAAGATAACCAAACACTGCCCAGCCCTGAATCATGCTCACAATGGTTGTAATGTTGGAACCCATCAAGATGGCCGCCTTGTCTATCCATCCGGTTGAGTGCATCTTCTGGGCCTTCACCTGACAATGTCCTGATGCTATTCATGGGACTTTTCGGTATCTGCCAATGTCTTCCTGCTCAGAAATGATCAGCTGATTCTTTCTTCTTAGTCTGTGTCCGGACTCTGTTGTAATCTGTTCATTTTGGGAGACCTTGCTGTTATGGGAGATACAGAAATCACAAGGCACCACAGCAGGACAGACAAGTGGTGAGAGTGGTAAGGACTGTCACTCTTGACATATGATAATCTCCTATGATAGTGTAGAACTGCCCCAGAGGGTTCTTGGATGGGTTCAAATGATCTACCTTTTCATTAGCAGCCTAGCACGCAATTATGTGTGCCATTAAAACTACTTTGAAGAGGCCTCTAAGGGTGAAAATGGTTTCATCAGGACTGTTTACATGAAAGATGATAGTTCAAACCCATTCAGAGGTACCATGGGAAAAAATGACCTAGTGATCTACTTCCATAAAGATCACAGCCAAATCCACCCTGTGGAACAGTTGTTCTTTATTACATAGGGCTACCATGAGTTGGAATTTACTGAAGGACAACCAAACCCAACAACTCATCTATGGTTGTTGTGAACATGGAAGACGGAACCTGAGTCATTTTCTTCACAATTTTAAAGCTGAAGGAAGCTTAAACAAAAAACAATACAATACCTCCCCCCACCCCAACCCACCACCCCAAATCTCAAAATCCAAACTGACCACCACAGAGTTGATTCCAACTCACATTAAGTTATACGTCAGAGTAGGACTGCCTCCGTGAGTCAATTGACACATAGACTCGTCTTTCTGCTAAGGATCAACTGGTGGATTCAAGCTGCTGACCTTGTAGTTAGCAGTCTATTATGTACCCACCACACAACCAGGGCTCCTTTAGATAGTACCTAATTTAACTGCTCCTGCTGCAGATAAATTGAAGAATGGATGAGCACCTTGCTACCACTTGGAAGTCTAGCTATGCTGTCTTATTGTTTAACAGATACAAGGCATAGAGAATGTATTCAGGAATACATGGTTACTTGCAGTGTGGTGGACTAGAATGATACATAGCTTCATTTAGAATTAGCATTTCAAAGTCTCACACATGTGTATATTGTTGCATCAGAGGGGTAGTGTAGAAGTTAATTAATTTACTCAAGCAATATTTAGTGAGCACTAGTTGTGTGTGTGTTTGTGTCAGGAATGAGGACCATAGCTGAAAAGAAAACAAAATAATCTCTTTCCTCAAGGCACTTACAAATAATGAAATCAACTCATAAAATAGACCAATATCTTCAGTAGCGATATGTTATGGTATTTGGACCATCACATCTTCTGAAAATAACAACACAAATTTAGATAAATAGATTGTTTTACAGTGTTCTTAGAGACTTGAAAAACTGACAAAACAAAAAGAGATTTTAGGCAAAATTCTAATGTAAAGTGGGAACCTAGGAAACACATGCTGGAGTGAGACTGTTGCTTTCACCTAGGGACATGTTTTAGTGGTACCTTAGACTTTGGTGCTAGGATAACAAGGAAGATAAAATTAAAATGAAGCTCCAAAGGTCTTTACTCTCAGAATGAAGGTGAAACACACATTCATACTCTTTCCACTTAGAGGACTCTTAGGGTTCTCTAGAGAAACACAACCTGTAAGATTAGCAGGTGGATGGATGGGTGGATGGATAGAGGGATGGATGGACAGATGGGGATTGTCTTAAAGGAATTGGCTTTGTGATTGTGGATATGTTTAAAAATAAATACAGGGTCACCTTGGATTGAAATAAATTTGATGGCAGTGGGTGTAGCAACAACTATACAGGACCTGTGAGCTAAAATAAAGGTTAACATAAAATATTAATAATGTAGCACAAAGAGGCAAAAGATGGAAACTATTAAAGAGAGGTTATGTGATATTGAATAGTGATAAGACTCGATATATGTTGGATGTAGTATTAAAAAGGACTAGCTAGTGAATGAGGTATAATATTACTTCCTAATGTGCTGTGTTAGTCTGGGTAGACTAGAGGAACAAATTCAAGGACACACAAATGGATATAAAGAATGAGTTTATATTCAAGAGGAACAGGACATTGAGAAAACATCCCAGTCCAGTCCAGCTCAAAGTCACAAGTCTGATATTAACCCATATGCCTGAAATCAGTCCATAAAGTCTCCTTCTGACTAATGAAGTCACAGGTCAGTGGGTGTAGAGTCCTGGCACTGACAGGGGTCTCCCCCATGGCTCCTCACTTCCAGGGCTCAGGGTCCATCACCAGCATCCCGTGGTGGCAGAAGCAACTCATCGCTGACAGAGGCCACCATGTGGCTGCCCCAGCTTCAGAGGTCCGGCTCCATCAGGGCAAAGCTGTGTGGTCTCTCCACTGGCTACTCCAGCCTCTCAGACGCTGCCATTCTGTGTTGCTTGTGGTTAATCATCTCTGAAACTAACTCCCAACCACTGGGGGAGAGAGCTTCTCATCTTCACGAGGGAATATCGCGAGATTTCCCAGGAGTCTCAGGTGAAAGCCATGCCCACATAGAGGCCTCATCGGCTACTCAATGGCTATCTCCAGATTAACAGGCCAGACTCCACCCCTACATTTCAATCATAAACTTAACATAAGCACATAACTTCCACATGTGCTATGGAGTACCACACCTCAGATTAAAGAATACTAAGAAGCTCAGGCAGAAGAAAAGAGATATTTCTATCTAGTTTCATTAGAGTAGACTTATACTCACTGCCATCAAGTCAGTTCTAACTTTGGGCAACCCTATAGGATAGGGTGGAACAACCTCTGTGGTTTGCAAGATGGTCCCTCTTTACAGGTGGAGAAAGTCATGGCCTTCTCCTGAGGTACTGTGGTCTAGCTGCCCAACATTCAAGGCTCCTTCTAGTAAAGCTATGGAATATACAAAATACAGAGGGAACCTCAAAAGTATCAAAAGGAAAAAAGAGCACCTTCAATGGAGACTGTTGGTTTCTCATAGTACATTGGAAACCAGACTAGAGTAAAATGCCATTTTTATGTGATAAAAAGAAAACAATTGCTAACGCAGACTTTTGCATCCAAGAAAAATGATCTTTTACAAATGAGAAAAAGAATAAAGGTAGACAAGTGTTCAACAAACAAGCAAGCAAAAGCAGTTTGCCACCGATGGAAGCTGTCATTTAAGGCAATGATAATAATGTTCTTCAGAAGAGATCCCTCATGGAAAGGCAATGATTTAGGAATCCTGGTACTGTAGTGGGTTACAAGCTGAAGTATTAATCATCAGGTCAGCAGTGCAAAACCTCCAGATGTTCCTTGGAGAGAGATGAGGCGTTCTGAACATTATGAAACCCACCAGGGCAGTTCTACTCTGTCCTACAGAATTTGAATATATTAAAAGTAACTTTATGTTCATAAAGATGCATGAAGATTGTGAGAAGGAAAATAAGGAAGATATATTTTCAACACCCATAACTAACAAAGGATTATTATAAGCGTATATCTAAAGAATCTCTACAAATCAATGGAAATACAAAGTCAAGCGAATAATAAACAGGGCAAAAGACTTGAACTTCTCAAAAAAGGAAATACAAATTGTCAATCGACCTTTGCAAGAGAACACAGTATCACTAGGAATTAAGAAATCATTTTGTAAGTCACAATGAACTACATGCACTCAATAGATATGCTATCAAAATGTGTCCATACCGGGTGTTAGCAAAGATATAGATTAAAATAAATGCCTAGTCACTGATGGAGAGGGTATAAATTGGGAAAATCAAAAAGACAAAGCTGGTGATAATTTACTGTTGTCAAGTAAAATTCAAAATATCAACCCACTCCCATCAAGTCAATACCAACTCAGAGTGGACCTGCATAGGGTTTCCCAGATAATCAGTCTTTCCCAAAGCAGACAGCCTCATCTTTCCCCCTTGAAATGATCGATTAGCTTGAACACCTTACCCACAGTGCTGCCAGGGCCCTTATGTATTGCCTAAGTCCCAGAAATTCTATTCCTGGGTAAATGAGAAACGTGTGTGCAAATACAGCAGTTTGCACAGGCAAGAATGTTTAGGACAGCATTATTTGTAGAAATCTAAGATTGGAAACAAGCCAACTCTATCCTAGTTGGAATTTATACATAAATTGGGATATATTTGTAAGATTAAATATGATACAGATGTGAAAATACGCACATTATAGCTTCACATGGCATCCAGGGTGAAAATATCAAAACATAAGACTATTGACAATTTAATTATGTTCATAGTGAGTTCATGAAGAAATCATTTTGGAATGGTTCTAAAGTTCAGAGGCAAGGTCTAGACAGGAGGCATCCTCAGCTTTAGATGGTAGTTAAAATTGTAAGGTTACGTGAGATCAGATGGGAAGGCATTCATGTCCAGAAAGGATCCAAGGTCTGGGTCCCAGGATCCTACATGAAAGGTTGAGAGAATGAGTGGAATCAGGAAAGATGATATTAGGGGATCTAGAGAGTCAATGTATTTCAAGGAAGAGAGCAGAGATCCCTGAGAAGTCAGGGAAGGTGAAGAATGAGATAAAAGCTATTTATTTTCTCCAACTAGTGTCATATCAAATCATCATCATGATCATCATCATTGGCAACAACAGATAAATGATCAAACCATGGAAATACATGAGGGGGTTCAAAAAGTTCCTAGAAAATGAAATTAAATGATAAGGGCATTTTTCTGTAAACTTTTTGAACCCCCTTTGTATACTGAAAATTGGTCCAATGATCATACTGCCAGAATTCTAAGTTATCATTGTTTTAAATCACCTGGATTTAAATCTCCTAAAGCTATACTGGAGGGTGGAAGATGGATTTGTGTGTTGTCCATCAATTTGTGATGATTTTTCCTTCTTTTCTCCCAACTCCATGCCTCTCCAAATCCTTAAATGTAAGATTCTGTATCAGAAGTAAAAATGAACTGATATGTTCCTCTGTGTCTGGAGTCCCCTGATGATAACCAAAAAGTGTTGCAAACTGGACTGTGTGATCTTGGAATGGGAGTGAAGGGGTAGGAAGGGGATGGGGCACTATTGAGTGATTCTATACACAGCAAAGTTCTCTAGGCTACTCCTCTTTTAACCTTACTCACCAAAGATAAGTATTATTAGCACTCTTTTTATTCTACAAGTATTTCAGGTTGAGCGATAAACTTTGTGGTCCTCCTACCTTTTAGAGCAGCGATTCTCAACCTGTGGGTCATGACCCCTTTCCCAGGGGTCACCAGATTCATAACAGTAGCAAAAGGATAGTTATAAAACAGCAACGAAAATAATTTTGTGGTTGAGGAAGTCGTCACAGCATGAGGAGCTGTATTAAAGGGTCACAACATTAGGAAGTTTGATAATCACTATTTTAGAGTTTTAAAAACCATTATTTTATACCATGTTTCCCAATTGCCCTTCTCTCTTTTGACATTAAAAAAAGTCCGATTGCTTAAAGAAAAAACTTTTGCATTATCCTCAAACAAAGTGTGGAGCATAGGGGTCAGGGCAGTCTTACAAAAAGTGTTTTCCATCCTGACCCACTACAACTAAATGAATACCGCTCTTCTGTCTCCCCCTGTGCCGCTGTGATCAAGCCCAGGTTAAAGAAGACACTAGGAGAGTTTTAAGGAAACCAGTGGACCAGATTCACTAGGGACCTTATTCTTGGGTCATGAGACCACCACACGATACCACTGCTGTCTTCATCTGCCCCACTTATGACAGAGCGCAGACAAAATGAAGTTTCTCTCTTTTCTCCAGATAGTTGTGTTGAGCTAAAGTTGCTTTACTTTTTGTGTTAACTTGTGTTATGTTTTCTTGTTGTAAGGAAGATGATCAGGGGCAGCATGCTTCCTCTATTACTAGGTCTTCACATTTTCCTTCCTTACCCAGTACTGTTATGAGTCAGATTTGACTCAAAGACGGTGAGTTTTGGGGTTTGGACGCAACATATTAACGTACTTTACAAACACATTGAGAACTAGCCCTTGGAAACCCTCCTCAATTGGCCAACCGCCCAGACCTCCAGTCCCACATTCTAGAGGCCATCTTAACCTGCCACCAAAGGTTCAAATCTTCATGAAAGTACCACAGCTGTGGTGTGCCCATCTAAACCCCTCCCCCTTCCTCTTTCATGATCTTGTGTAACAGGATCCGTCCCCTTTCTCTTCTGCCTCAAATGTAGTCTTTGACATGTCAGAACAAGGAGTGTACTAGCCAGAGGGCCAGGCTCCTGGACAGTTTCCACGTGTCTGTCCTCGGGTGCCCTCAAGGGAAGCAGGTTTACATTTCTGAACACTCTCTTCCTCCTTCTCTAAAGTCAGCTAGGTCATAGGCCATTCTAAATTTCGACTGGACATGCAGAATGATGCAGGGTTCAGTACCAGGCCATATGTCTTCTCCATTCACAACCCTTCCTTTGGTAGTGTCATCCAACTGCACAGCATTAAATGCCATCTACGATCTCATTAGTCCACAATTTTTACCTTCCATTCAGATTGCTCCCCTGCAACCCAAATGACTCTAACCAAGTGCCTATTTAATCTCTTCACTTGGATAACTAATAAACATCACATACTTAAAGTATTCCCAAACTAAATTCCTGGTTATCGCTCTACGTTGGTTCCTCCCCCAGTCTTACATCTCTCAGTTGATGGTCACTATCACTATCAACTTCTGAGTCTTCAGACCAAATATCTTGGTGTACCTTGTGACTCCTCTGCTTTCTATTCCAGACCCTGAAAGAAAGTCTAGTTGACTCTACCTTTCAAGTATACCCAGACTCTAACCACTTCTCAACATCTCTACTGTTTTCACCTTGGTCCAAACCACCATCATCTCTTATCTAGAGTTCTACAGTAGCTCCCAACGGATCGCCCAGTGTTTCTTTATATTGGCCCCTGCCGATCACAGCAACTTGAGCTTTCTTCTGCTCTAAGTGAAGTTGCCTCATATCTCTGCTCAACTCTCTTTGAGCTTTTCATTTTTTGAAGAGTAGATGTCAACATCCTTTAACTACAGGGTAGACCCATTTCTCCTCCACTTGTCTCCTTCCTTCCCCAACTCATGGTGGCCTGATGGATATCACAGTGGAGCTGCCCTCCAGAGACTTCTCCGTGACAGAGTTTTTCACGGGGAGGTGACCAGACTTGTGCTTGGAGGTGCCTCTGGGTGTCATGAAATTCTAACTTTTCAGGTACAGCCAAGCCCTTTAACTGCTCACACGCACACACTCTCACACACACACTTGTTCAGGACTCCTTCATTTCCACAATGGGATAGAGATTAAGAGAAGAGATCATATTGCAAGAAACAGCCTCAGAAGTCTGGAAAAGAGTGCTGGGTAGTTGGGGCCAGGGAGAGGAAAGGGACTTCCCTGAGTAAAGCATCTCAAATTTGACAAGGATGTTGGTAAAAATGCATGCTCTGAGACAGGAGATCTGTGACGGGCCCTGGGATTCTATATTTTTTAACAAGTTCCTGCGGGAGGTTGGTTTAACCTGTCAACCTTTCAATGATCAACTGAGAGCAATCCGTTTACGCCACCCAGGGGACAGAAAGAGGCAGGTGAAAAGGTTTCCGGGAGGGGGAGTCGAGGCAAGGATGATATGGAGGAGAAGGGAAAGAAGGATGCTTTGGGCAAGAAGGAAGAGAGTTCTTCCTCCTTTTAACAGCTGAGTCCCTTACAGATGGCAAATAGGGCCTTGTCTTCTTCCATTGCCTTCCTTAATGCTCTACCCTGAAGACCCCAAAGCTAAGGATGCTTTTTGCTATTTTCAGTTTTCACACAGTCCTCCCCCACCCTTCATCCCAAACACACACACACACACACACACACACACACACACACACACACTTTAACGCCCTGGCTCTCTGTGCCCCCTGCCTCCTCCCTCCAATCAATCCTTCCATCACTGGCCTCCCCTGCAAAAGTGATTTTGGGGAAAAAGAATCTCACACCACATTTCCAGGCCCTTACTGTCTGGCTGTGACAATCCCAGAGGAATGGGCAGTGAAAATGTCTACATTGTTGGAGAGCGGTGATGTCATGTCCAGGTTTTCTGACTTACATGGTAGTCATTCCTCCTTTGTCCTGGACGCTGGGGTTTCTGTTGAGCCACCCTCCCCACCTCCACCCCCAACCTTGCGTCAGAGGAGAGGCCTCCCACTCAGTGTTTTTCCCATCTAACCTCTGCTTGCCACACACACACACACACACACACACACATCCACCTTCTTAATACAATGTCCTTTCACCTAGAGAAAAAGACCTTCTGACCCTCTATAAGGAGGATTTTCTTTTCCTATCAGGGAACAAATACTACAATTCAGAAAGCATACCAAGCTAGGGCTGCCACCAGCACCCTCCCAAGTTTCAGAAACTCTAGTCCTGACACCCCCATCCCCCACCCCCGCCCCACCCCACCTCACAACACACAGACAGACACGGGTCTGACACATCTGAGACCCATTCACAGCACAGGGCCATTCACAGTGTAAGGGCCATTCACCCAAGCCCAGGCTGCTTGTCCTGGCTCTCCTCCCAGCCCCATTCCTCCCTCTTTCCAGTGGCACGCATCCCACCTCTCCTCTTTCCTTAGAAGTCTTTCCACCTACTCCTTTCTCTCTCCTGGGTGCTACATATGATTTGCTGTTAGCTACTTGCCCAAAGGTTGGTGGTTTGGAGCCACCTAGCAGCTGCATGCCAGAAAGACTCTGTGCCCATCTAGAAGACCGGCAGAGAAACCAATGTAGGGCAGTCGGGGAGGGGGTGTGTGCAGGCTCAGTTCTGCTTTTTCATGTGTGGTGGTGTCAGAAGTTGGAGTTGACGCTGTGGGAATGGGCCTGGTTATTTTTGGTGCCCCCCCACCCCAGCATCCCCAGCTAGCTCTGTACAGCTAGCCTGCAGCTCCCACCGGAGGAAAGCTGACCCCAGCAACCTCTTTCGAAGAAATCCTAAGGAAAAGGGCTTCACGCAACTGAAACAAGTGAAAGTGTTGCTTTGAGACCCCTAACAATTTCCTCCCCCTCCCTGTGTCCCCCTTACTCTGGTGCCTTTCCTCCTGGGCCCTTGTGCTTCCCAGGGAAAGAAATCTGTGAAGGAGAAGAGGCAGAATGGGATTACAGGATTAAAAAGCAGGGTCTATAGGGCCAGGCTGGGCAAGTCCTTTATTATCCACAAGTTCTAGAAAAAGGAAGTAAGGAACTTTAGAGGTGAAGTGACTGATGAACTTTCACTTTGAACAAAACATTAAGAGATTTCTGCACCAATGGAAAAATCTGGTAGGGGAAAAACAGGTTTAGCCTGAGGATTACAATCTACTTGCTTTGCCCTTTTTCTCCTTGCTGACCTCAACCAACTGACTCTCTCTCTTCTCCACTCAGACATCTCCAGTGGCTTCTTTTGTACTCTTATGGAGGGGAGGGCAGTCTCAATCCCAACTTCTGCATATGTTCCCTACACACCTCAGATGGGCCACCTCCCCAGGTCCGTTTGCTGCCTAGTTGCTTCAGCAATGACAGCCTGCATGTAGAGTTTAATAATACACTGTCAAGCATTGGCTACTCTGGTTTAATTGAAGCATATATCATCTCCAAAGTTTCCTAAGCGGAAGAATCACACGCTGGTGCTTGGCTTGCCTTTTTCCTGCGAGTCTTAAACCATTTGAAATCTGAAAGAAATGAAGGGTGCTCCTTCCCTCGGAAAAGGTACCTACTCTCAGAATCCCACCCAAGATGTCTGAGGGTGTGAGTTCCTTGGGGGTGGCTCCAGGGGAGTGGCACGTGACAGAGCAAGTAGCCCTGTAGGTTGAGCACATCCCAGGTGCTCCAGGATTGCCTGTTGGTTCTCACCTCTCCGTTCTTTTCCCATCAGATTGCCCTGACCTTCTCCATCGTCTTTGGCGTGATTGTCTATCGGATCACCACCGCCGCTGCCCTGTCTCTCAACAAGGCCACGCGCTCCAACGTCCGGGTGACAGTGACGGCGACGGCGGTCATCATCAATCTTGTGGTCATCCTCATCTTGGACGAGATCTACGGGGCTGTGGCCAAGTGGCTCACCAAAATAGGTACTCTGTCCCCCGGCCCCACGTTTACTACCCTCAGTTCACTGTGTGCAAAGCCATTGACGGTAATGATGAAAACTGAGAAGAGGGATGCTTTTGCATCACACATTTCAGCTTTATTTTTTTTAATTTATTGGCACATAGTTAATGTGCTACACAATTCCATGGTTACGTACTTCAAAGAATGGCGCACTCATCACCACCATCAGTTTTAGAATGTTTTCTTCATTCTTGTACCCATTATCATCATCTTCCCATTACCCGTCTCAACCCCCACACCTTCCTGCCATACCCCTAAGGAACTGTAAATCTAGTTACTGTCTCTATGGATTCACTCTCCTGGGTTTCACATAAAGAAACTCATACAAAACCCCCAACAATGACCAAAAGCACCATCCAGAAGAAAGCATAAGATAGTGGAAATGAGAACAAATTAGACAAAGGATCAAAGGGGAAAACAAATGATAATGGATTAAACTTTAATCTAATACCCTAAAATGGAGTCTAACCTTATCTGCAGTAATCCACTTTCCAAAGCACTCAGGGGGTAAGAATATTCACCTAGTCACTGGTCTGAGGGAGTTCAATGGAGACTTAATCGGCTTCAGATGCTGCAAATGGATGGGGGCTTTCACAGTAAGTCACCCATAGTCTTCTGTTGAAAACACCAATAATCAAACACCCCGCCATTGAATCGATGCTGGCTCATGATGGCCTGATTGGACAGGGTAGAACTGGCCCTGTGAGTTTCTGAGAGGCCCCTCTTTAAGGGAGCAGATTTCCTTGAGCAGCACAGGTTAACTGGGAAAATGAGGAAGCACAGCAGTTAGGTTTCGTCTCAGGGCAGGAGTCCTTTCAGTAACATTCCTGATCAGAAGCCCCTTGGCCCATGTCTATGACCTCAGGAGACAGAGAATTCACAACCCTTGAAGGATAAGCCCTGGGATCTAGTCTTTTTTCGCTGAGCCTGAATGCAAGACAGATTCAACACTTCCTGTGAACCATCGCAGGGTTTTAACTCTGCTCATTTTCCCAGCAACATTTTGAAAATTTAGGAAAGCCTCTTGACACATGAGCCTGTGATGGTCATATCTACCCCCATACTGCCAGGGGCCCCAGAAAATCCACACATTCCCCACACCCTGAGCAGACTTCAAAGAAGCATATCAGACTTCCCAAGCTTCAAGCCAGTGGGAAAAATGCAGTGGCCTCAGTTTCAGACGTGTCATCAGACGTGTCATTTGAGCTGCAACCTGCTGTTGCCCAAGCAGTTGTGCTTATTCGATGGGGGAGGGCTGAGAGGGAAGCCCCTTTCTTGATCACACTCATTCTGGGTGGCCTGCATGGCCCCCACCCTCTCCTGAAATGTCAGCTTCCAGACCCAGGCGTAGGAGTCTAAACTTCAGCTTTGATATCCTTATCGACCCCAAACCCAACCTGCTACCCCTGGTGTAGATTCTGACTCGTTGCAACCCTCTGTAGGGTTTCTAAGGCCATTCATCTGTATGTGGGCAGACAGCTTACCTCTCTCGCATGGGAGTGACTGGTGGGTTCGAAGCACCGGCTCTATGGTTAGTCGTGCAATGCTCAGGCAATAGCTCCACCAGGACTTCACAGCCACCAGGTCAATTCCGACTCCCACAGGACAGGGCAGAGTGGTCCTTGTGCGTTTTTTGAGACTGTAACGTTTTCCGAGGTTGAAGGCTTCAGGGGAGCTTCTGGTGGTTTCATACGACTGATCTTGCCCCCAGGGGTCAAGGGTGAATGGATGATTCAACGTTAATATAATCTGTGCCATCTCCTAAGCTTCTTGACAAAAGGTTAGCGGACAATTTTAACACATATTGTTTCCTGATATCCAAGGATCCTGCCTGTGGGCGCACTGAGGAATCCTGGATACCCTATGGCTGAGGTACTCAGGAGTCCTGGTTACCCCCTGGTTAAGTGCTCAGCTGCTCCTGACAGAAACCAAAACTGGAGAGCAGAGTGACGGGAACCTGGTGTTCACTTGACTCGCAGAGTAATGTGGGAAAGATGCACCCCACAGAGGGTCGTTTCAGAGTGTGAGAAAGCGAAGGGTGATGAGCTAGACAGTGGTTTGAGGTTCGGCACTTCAGGAGGGGTGGATAAGAAAGGCCTATCCTGGGTGGAAGCAATAACTGAGATCTAAATGGCAAGGAAGAGCCACACCGACCACACAAAGGCAAAGCTGCGAGGAGGACGTGTTAAACTTGGGGTGTATGTGTTATCTTGTAGAAATATCACACCCAGGTCTCACCAGATGCATTACCGCCTGCTAGCATGTATTCTTGTTGGCATTTTCATGTATCATCCCAGTAGTAAACACGATTGCTCTTCAGCCATAAATTAACCTTAAAATCCTGGCTGCGTAGCATTAAGTGTTGAGTGTTTTGGTTTGTTTCTTGACTGTTCCTCCTGTTCAGACCCAGTGTCTAGTGTGAGTTGGTAGGGAGCTTTGCTTCACGCCATTGCACATGGATCCAGACTGAAAGGGGCCTTCATGAACATGCAGAATCCATGTGCTGTAGAGTTTATTTTTATTAACAGGACATAGACGCACCGATGGCGTCGTTTGTTACCCTTTGGGCGGTTAACCACAAAGTCCTCCGCGGCTCTAAACCACCAGCTGCACTTTGGGAGAGAGATGAGGCTTTGTGTGCCTGTGAAAAGCGTCAGTCTCAGAAACCCACAGGGACACTTCTCCCTTGTCCTATCTGGTGGTTTTGAGTCCGAATTCACCCAACAGCAGGGAGTGAGTGAATGTGACCTTGTCGAACAGAGTGGAGCAGCTCCCCGGAGTGGCCAAAGCTGCAATCCGTATGGATGCAGGTTTACCACACCTTTCTCCCGTGGAGGAGCTGGTTAAGTTCAAACTACCAAACTGCGGGTTCATGGCGGAATGCGTTAGCCATTGTTCCACCAAGGATCTGTAGAGGCTGTCAAATGCCTCAATTTTGAAGGGTCATCCATTACTTCAACTCAAAGCCTACTGGCTCTTGTTGTCAGGTCCCATGGTATCGGTTCTGACCCATGGGGTCCCTGTGCACAACAAAATGAAAGCGTGCCCAGTCCTGTGCCACCCTCACAGGTGTTCCCACTCTGGAGCCCTTTGGTACAATCACGGTGTCGGTCCTTCTGTCGTTGAGAGCCTTCCTCTTTCCCGCTGCCCCTCCACTGTACCAAGCTTGAAGCCACCTCGGGAATCTCCCTGGCTAGAATAACCTGATTATAAAGAAGTTGGAATATTTGTGACAGCGTGTGCCTTTCCATAAGCCACAAAGACCTCCCTGTCCCTTTCTCCAACAGGCTAGAAGAGCAGGGGCTGCAATTTGACACTTTTTTCTCCTACAAAGTGTCTGGCTTATGGTTTGTTTAGCATACTTGTGATGAAGCGATTGGTGAAATAAATACATCTCACATTCATTTTTTTTTTAAAAAAGAGCAAACACAACTTTTTTTGAGGAATGCCTATGGGATAGGATAGGTATCCTGTAAACCCATGTAGAGGCTACAGCGATCATTTATGTACTCATTATTCTAACTCCGCCTACTTCCCCCAAACTCTGAGGAACTAGTGAGAAAAATAAGGCAACTGCAAGGCAGTGGGGATGAGAGGACAGAAAGAGGCAGCACATCGATTACAGAACCTGACATTTCCTGGATGGCAAAGAATGCACGTACTGCTGAAGTGGGTCTGACAGAGCAGGAGATGAGCAACATGTCTGCAGACTTGAGGGTCCCCAGGGTCTCCACAGGGCCGTAAAGTTATGGATAATACCACCTAATTGTGTGCGGATTTGGCCAGGCTTAGAGGCTTCCTTTGCCATTCTCCCGCAGGGTTTAGTGCCCATCTGGCTTCCTGCTCTCAAACGTCCTGATGGTTGAGGCTCTGCGGATGGATGGGCTTTGGTCACCAAATGCAAGCAGCTGCTCTAAGCAACCCCAACACATCCCCAAGTGCTTCCCCGCATGGCTGACTAACGGAAAGTCAGTTTCCTAGAACTGTCTCTCAACAGGACCAGCCATGAGGCCTACCCAGTGTCTATTTGTGTCACAAATAGTCATAACAGAAGACAGAATTGTCAAATACCGACAGAATGTTTCCACTCAGTGGTGGTAGATAGAGATGATAATTGTCTCCCTGCATGTAATAATAATAGTGATAATAATAATAATGGTACAAGACCTGCTCTAATCCAGAATCAACCTAGCCCTGAAATAGCATAAACCTGAAGTGGTGGGCTGAGGTTGCTAGGGAAATGAATGTAGATTTGGAGCCTGGACCTTGAAGGAGTTTGGCCAGTCAAGCAGGGTACAGTGTGTAAAGTGCATAGTGGAGTTGAGCAAGCATTGATGAGTGATGTGTCCTGCCATGGGGATTCCAAGGAATGCATGGGCCAAAGGTCATCCTACTCCTCACTGGACACGTTTGCTGCCAAAGACCTTTCCTCAAACCTTTCAAAATAAAGAGGTCATTTTAGTGATGAACCAATGATATTCTCCATGTATGTAAAAGCTGGGCAGTCCAAAAGGAAGACCCAAGATGAGTTGACAAATTTAAATGGCTTGTTGTGCTGGTGAAGAATATTGAAGAATATGCTGTCGGTTGCTGAAAAAATACCCCAAACTGAACATCTTCATCATGACTCTAACAGAGAGAGAACTATCCCATAGAGTCTCTCTCACAAAAGAGTGGATGCTTTTGAACCACCAGAGTCTTTGGAGGAGCAACTGAGAACTTAACCTTAACTCTGCTACTCAAACTGCTGGATAGGTGAACCAATCTGTCCCGGAAGGAGTACAAGCATAATGCTTACTTTGGACATGTCATCAGGAGGGAACCTCAGAGAAGGACACCTCTTGGTAGAGAGTCCACCAGAAAGAAGAAGGCTCTCAGCAAGATTGACTGACATCGGGGCTGGATTCATAGTCTCAAGTAGAACACCAACAGTGAGGATGGTGCAGGACCAGGGAAATTCAACTCCGTTGTGCTCACATCTAGGGTCACAATGAAGCAGTGTCAGCTCAAAGACATCTTCATGATAACGCAGCCTTCAACATGCTGCAAAGGTGATGACTACAGGGAGTGCAGTCTGTCCGTGGGGGAAGACATCTACAAGAAGAGGACAGGATTCCAAACAAGCAGGCAAATAGAACAGGCCCCATGGAGGAAGGATGGCACATGAGGCAAGGCAACAAATGTAACGACCCAACCAACTGGGCCCACTGGGTTTCTTCTTGGATCAGGACAAAAGGACAGGATATGCCTTTGAGGCAGCAGGCTGCTGAGCCCACCACTTTGGAGCACCGTGTCTGGTGGTCCTGAGACAAATGCATGATGAACGAAGCACAGAATCTGCTGAGCCCACACAGGAGCCAATTCATCCTCTGTTGGGGAATTCTTTTTCTCTTTCTAGTAATAAATCATTTTATTGGTGGCTTGTACAGCTCTTATCACAATCCATATATTCACTATATCAAGTACATGTATACATATGTTAGCGTCATCATTTTCAAAACCTTCTCTTTCTACTTGAGCCCTGGTTGTTGCACTTCTTCCATGTGGGTGTTCTGCTTCTGTTGGGGAATATTTTGGGGGAGGATTGTTATAGTAAGAGAATAGAAGAGACAGGCTGACACACCCTTCCTAGGAGGAATCCTGAAGATGCTATAGCTTTGCCTTGATTTCTATTGTTTTCCAAATCCTTTCCCCCACTTCCTCTTCTGCTGCTCCCTTCCAACACTCTTTGCAGGATAGAGCTGCTGCAATAGCACCCTGGCTTGTGTGTGGAACTGATGGATTCATTCTTCTACATGAGATCTCTCCAAGGTACAAGGGTCAGGCTTATTATTACAGGTAATTTCATAACTGAAATGAGTTGAATCAAACCAGCCACTTCTTATCCAATCAGCATGGTGAGTTTGGACATTGCTGCTGGCCTGTCCACTGTCACAGTCTCAGTCTACTGATGTGGGGACGAGAAAGTGAACAAAAGAACAGGTGAGGTAGGGGCCTGGTTCTATGGAGTCCTCACCATGTCTTGGGAAATACTGGCAACCAATAACCATTTGCTGTCAAATGGTCTTCAACTCAGGGCTGAGCCCCGGTGGTGTATTGGTTGTGCGTGGGACTGCGGCCCACTGGGATGGAGGTTCAATTCCAGCAGTGGGGCTGGGCCTCTACTCCCACCACCAGAGGGCAATGATGCTCCCCCCTCCCCCAAAATGGTCTTCAACTCATGGTGAGGCCATATGTGTCAGGGTTTCATGAGTTTTTGGAAGTAGATCTTCAAGCCTGTCTTCCAGACACCCTGGGCTAGACTTAGATATTTTGGTTTGCAGAAAAGTGCAGTAATTTTTTTTTGCACCACTCAGGCACCCCAGCATTCACTGTTACACATTGAATATATGTGGTCTCACATAATTTTCACAGAAAAGGCCCAAGAAGCTTAGAAACTTGATCAAGGCTTATAATTAATAGTGATGGGCCTGTGTTTGCATTCACCTGTTTGCATGTACCTGTTACTTATCCTGTGTCATGTACTGGTCTTAGTATTTCGTTTATTTTTAACCTTTTTTGTGAAGCTTAAAACGGATTTATTATTTATCACCTACTTTTAGCAACCAATCAATCACAATTTATTTTATTTAAACTACACATATTGACAACAAAGGCCTTGGGACTGACTACAGGCCTCTATGTGTACCCTAAATTTTAAAAAATCATTAATTGGGGGATCATGCAACTCTTATGACAATCCGTATATACATTCACTGTGTCAAGCACATTTGTACATTTGTTGCCATCATCATTCGCAAAACGTTTGCTTACTACTTGAAACTTTGGTATCAGATCCTTATTTTTTCCCCTCTTTCCCCACTCCCCCCTCTCATGAGCCCTTGATAATTTATGAATTATTATCTTGTCATATTTTGCACTGTCCAACATCTCCCTTCACCTAATTTTCTGTTGCCTATCCCCCAGGGAGGAGATTATATTATGATCCTCATAATCAGTTCCCCCTTTCTACCCCACCCTTTCTCCACCCTCTCAGTATCGCACTCTCACCACTGGTCCTAATGGGGGTGGTAACTTAAACTCTACCATTTTATCGATGCGAAACTGAGTCACAGAAGGGCAAGTAGCACTCCCACATTTTATAGCTACTGAAGGGTGAATCAGGCCTCGATTTCCATGCTAAGACTAAGTCTGCTGTCATGTAGCATGCATGTATTAGCCCAGGTTGCCTAGAGAAACAAATTCATAGATACTTATATGTGTTTAAGGAAGAGCTTTATATCAAAGAGCAATTGGATATTGAGAAACATCCTAGTCCATTCCAGATCAAGACTTTAAGTCCAATACTAGCCCATATGCCTGGTAGTAGTGCATAAATTTCTCTAGACTCACACATCATATGCAATGATGCTGGATTCAGGAAGGTCACAGGCCAGTGGGTAGAAGGTATTGTGGGTCCCGAGGCAGTGGTAGCATCACAATGCTGGCAGGAGTCTCCACGTGTCTTTCAGCAATTTGAGTGTCTCAACAGCAGAAAAGGGAAGGCAGGGAGACTTCGGTCTGGTCTCCAGTGAGCTATTTATCCTTGTTACACCTCCAGATGAGGTCATCAAGCTTCGACCTGATTGACAGGCTAGACTCCACCCTTTTGCTCAAGTTGGCAGAAGATTATGTAACTGCCACAATGTAGCTGCCCTTTTCCTGAGAAAAATTTAAGTTCGTTGAGAAACGAAAATTTTACCAAGGTTCTAGAAGGGTTACAATAAGAGATCTAAAAATGATGGCGAGGAGACCTGGTGAGGTTTTTATCAAGTGCATCATATCCAAGAGGAATCACTGAGAATCGGGGGAGAGCATAGTGAGACAGGAGGAAAGTGAAAGGAAATAGAGGAAAGAAGGAGGAAGCAAAAGCTATTTCTAGAGGTTGTGGCAGTCATGATCTGTATCAGTTTCAGCACTGGGAGTGTAGGGGTGGAGTCTCGCCTGTCAATCTAGAGATAGCCAATGAGGCCTTTGTGTGGGCATGGCTTTCTCCTGAGAATTCTGGGAAGTCTCGTGATATTTCCCCCATGGAGGTGAGATACTATAGATGCAGTTCCTTGAAGACCCACAACTGACAAGATGACCCTGAGTCCTAGGAATTGCAGGAGTTGGAAGAGAAGCCACACAGGCTTACCCTGATGGAACCAGACCTCTGAAACTGGAAAATCCACAGAGAGACCCCTGCCAGCCCTGAGAGGCTTCTACTGCCACTGGATACTGCTGATGGACCCTGAGCCCTAGAAATGAAGAACCATGGGGAGACCCCTGCCAGGGTCGAGATGCTTTTACTGTCACTGGATACACATGACATTGCACCCACTGGCCTGTGATTTTCCTGGTGTCATTGCATGTGCTTCGTGAGTCGGAAGGAGACTTTATAGGTTGATATCGGATATATGGGCTAATATTGGACTTATGACCTTGGACTGGACTGGGTTGGGATGCTTTCTCAATGTTCCATTCCTCTTGTATACAAATCTTTCCCATATACCCATATGCGTATTTATGAATTTGTTTCTCTAGTCTACTCAGACTAACACAGAGGTATAGCTATAGACATGTATATATGCAAATACATTAATTTATATTGAAAGGGATAGAGTCCAATGTACATATATTTATATGTTAAAGTATTAAGACAGCAGATGGACTTTGGGCCTCTACTAAGGCCTCTCTTAACACAAAAACTCTTTAATAACCTGGCACTCTTTGATACCTTCCCAACACAATCAATGAAGACAAAAATGGGCACACAATCAAATATGGTAAAGAAGGTGGATGATGGCCAGCTTTCAAAAGCTAGAGCATCTCAGCTCTTAAAGACTTGAAGATAAATAGCCAGCTAGCATGGAAGCAAATAAACCCACATGGAAGAAGCACACCAGCCTGTGTGATCATGACATGTTGATGGGGTTGGGTATCAGGTATCAAAAGATCCAAACAAACAATTATTTTGATGTGAGTGTGAGGAATTGGAGAGGAGACCTAGAGGCTATCTGTAGGCAATTGGACACCCCCCACAGAAGGCTTACAAGGAAAGCACAATTCAACCAGGGTACAGTATAGCACCAATGAAACACACATCAGCCCTCTCATTCCTGAATGCCACCCCCTGCCCCCACCACTACCATGACCCAGTTCTACCTTACAAAATTGACTAGCTCAGAATACACACATTGGTACAAATAAGAGCTCTTGGCATATGGAATCCAGGACAGATAAACCCCTGAGGAACAGTAGTGGGAGTAGCGATATCATGAGGGTAGGGGGACGATGGGGGCGATAGGGAGGTGGTAAGGGGGGACAGGGGAACCTCATCACAAGGTTGGATATATAGCCTACTCCCCAGGAGGATGAATAACAAATGTGGGTGAAGGGAGACAATGGACAGTGTAAGGCACAAAATAATAATAATAAATCATTGATCAAGGATTCACGAGGGTTGGAGTGGGGGAGGGAGGGGACAAAGAGGAACTGATACCAAGGACTGACGTAGAAAGAAACTTCTGGGAAATGTTGATAGCAGCATATGTACAAGTATGCTTAATACAATTAAATGTGGATTGTTATAAGATTTGTCAAAGCCCCTCAATGAAAGTATTAATTAACAAAACAAACAAATAAAAATACAAGCATTGAAGGAGCCCTTGTAGTGTTGTGAGTTACAGACTGGGTTGCTAACAAGGTCAGCAGTTTGAGACTACCAGCTGCTCCTGGCAAGAAAGATGAGGCTTTCTGCTCCCCTCGAGTGGCAGTCTCAGAAACCCACATGGGCGGTCCTACCCCGCCCTGCCGCGCTGCTGCGAGTCAGAACAGACTCAGGAGTGAGGAGTCCGGTGTGGGTCTTCTGGGACACACACAGGTGAAAGATAAGTGGTGAGTTTCCCGGGAAAAGAGGGAACCAAGTTGATTGGCTGCCCTCGGGCAGGAGAGAGGCAGTGGGAGAGAGCTCAGAGCCGCCCCCCCCCCCACCAGTGTAGGCTTAGCTGCAGGAGGAGACATTGATTTTAGGATCCCCCCATGTGATAGTAAATGAAAGGAAGGAAACTAACTTATTTTTTAAAGCGATGGCACCAAGGAGTTCTGGGTCCAAAATTCTTCATCCAGTTCCAGGTTAAACTGCTCTTGCCGTGGAGAAGAGGGGGGAAGGGAAGAGAAAAGCAAGGCGAACAACAGGGCTACTAAAGGCTGTGAGGCATCAAAGGCATTTCTGGGAAGAACATTTTTGGTAATGTGGACAATGTGGCCTGTCCGCATTGAAGGATTCTGAGTGAAGGATTTATGGGACTCTGCTGCACTCTGGGTGCAGGGAGTCTGAGTCCCCCTACAGGAACCTGAATCCGGAGCCTGTGTCCAAGAGTGTGGGCACATGTGGAGCTGGCCATGGCTGGTGGGGCCTACACCTTGCTGGAGGGAAGACTGGCTGGCTGGCAAATTGAAACCTGGCCGGAGAGTCAGGTCTCCTGGGTTGCCTGCCTGACTCTCCACCAGTTCCCGCCTCTCTGGGTGGCCTTGGTCGTGCGGGAGGAATTCCCCCCAATCTGTCAGGGCCATGGAGGGTGTGGAAAGGTCCTACCATTGTTTGAGGATACCCCCCCCCTCCAGGGACAGTGTCTTGAATGGCTTTTTTGGGGGGCGGGCGTGGATGGTGAGAGACTGTTACTACTACTACTACTACTAATTAAATTATAAAACCTCAGCAGCATTAGGGCAATGCCCAAGTGTGTGCAGCAATTCATTCCAGTTATATGGGGTGACTCATTCATAATAGCTTCATGCAAGTGGTGAGAACAACTTCTGAACAACGTGGGCCATAAACAAGATCACATCTTTCATAATTTTTCATTTAGCCATGGAAGCCCTGGTTCTCTTGATTAGGAAAAAGCCCCACATGCTCCTCTCTCACTCTGAGTTTTCTTAGATCCCAGGGCTGTTAGCCATTCACAAGAGAAAAGGAAAGGGGGGTAAGAGTGATTCCTGTGCCACCCCCTCTCCACAATTCCTCTCTCCCCTTCCCTGTTCCAGGCACCCCCTCCCCCACGGTTCCTGTCCCTCTGGTTTCTGTGAATGGGGGAGGGTACATTGACAGAGTAGAAGACAGAAGGCGAGGGCAGGGCAGGGCATTTCTCTTTGGTGCCTCCCCGATTCTCCCACTTCTCAGTCAAAGCATCGTCTCCTTATAACATAGCTCTCAGAAGATCAGTCTTCTGTGGAAGATTGTGGATTGACCTGTGAGAGCAATGGTGGTGAAGAGCCATATAAAGTCATAGAGGTCCTTCTCCTGTCGCTTTCCTTTCTTCACCACTCTAACAGTGCTTTCATTACAATGGTATAAGTGATGTAGAACTGTTCTCTGTCTGTCTATCTCTCTGTCTCTCTCTCACACACGCACACCCCATTGTATTTGAGCCATCCCAGGGAAATTCTGTTTCCAACATAAGGTCCTGGCAGATAGCGAGGCCAGCCCAAAGCCCATCCTTACATGGAGACAGCTAGCGTATGACCAACCCATACATGACTCCTTCAGGCCTCCTCCCTACCCAGTGTGGCCCTTGGAGAGGGGTCTTGTCCCATCTCTGCCAGAAGACTGCATCACCATTGGGATGGCACTGCCTTCCACATGGAGATCCTGAATGGACCATGGGGCTTCTGCAAGGGAGGTTGTCTCTCTCTTTCAGGCCGAGTCCAATCAAAGTGCTGTAGTGATTTGGGTTCTTTTAGGATCAGGAGTCCTGGTGGTCTAGTGGGTTATACATTGAACTGATAACCACAAGATTAGCAATTCAAAACCACCAGGTGCTCCACAGGAGAAAGATCAAAGTCTGTTTATGCCTGTAAAGATTATCCATCTCAGGAACCCAAAAAGATTGTTCTAATTTAACCTAGGGTCAGAATCACTTGATGGCAGTGAGTGAGTCTTTCAGGATATGCACATATCTACCCATCACACATGGATGCCCATCCCCTGCAGTGACCCAGAACCTGTGACACTCTTCTTTCTGGAAATCCACCTTAAAGCGTACAAACTTGCCTCTCCCAACCAACAAATGCAGCAGATATTATTATATCCTCTTGAATGTCCCTTCTGTGGGAGGCCACCCACAGTGACTCCAAAGGTCCTGACTACCCTTTTAAAGGAGATCCCCTTAGGAAGGCCAGTTTTCCCACTGCTTACTTTCTAAGAGACTCCTGTCAGGGATTTTCAGCTCACTCGCTGGCATCTTCTTCATGAAAGGAGAAGAAATACATATACAAATCATATCCCTGATCAAGAATCATTACTTCACAATAGTGCAGGCAAACACCTGGGGTCTTACGCTCCCCTTGGCACTTTCCGTGCAGTATCCCACTTGGTCTTCTTGACAAATGCTTAAAGAAGATGTTCCAGGGAGGTGCCATGTCAGGAATGAGAATATCAAAGCTTGGAGAGGTAAGATCCATGTATCTGGGTAGACTCCGGCAGCAAGGTTCCCCAGCTCTGCTATAGGTGCCATTGAGACTAACACATTGTCACCCTGTGTGCAGCAGAACTAAATACTGCCTGGTGCTGCACTACATTCACAATTAGGAGCTTGCAGCCCATTGCTGCAGCAATCCATCTCCCTTGCTGGTCTTCCTCCTTTCCCTTCGCCTTCTGCTTAACCAAACATGATGGCCTGGTTCAGTGTCTGGTCTCTGCTTATAAAGTGTCCAAATACGTGGGACCCAGTCTTGCCATTCACTCTTCTAAGAAACATTCTGTCTGTTCTTCTTCTAAGACAGATTTGTGTGTTCTTCTGGAGTCAATGGTACTTTCAGTACTTTTTGCTTATATTATGATTCAAAGACATCCATTCTTCTTTGGTTTCCCTTGTCCAACGTTCACGTGCCTATGAGCTGATGGAAACCCCTATGACTTGGATCGGGTGCACTCGAGACTTCTTCAGTTCGTCTCTCATAGTCTGGTGTATTGTATCACAGACAACAGAAGGCCAGAAGGACTTGGGAACCCACCCAGTCTAACCTTGCCATTGAGAGATTGACTTGTTTGAGATTAACCAAAGCATTGGGGCTTTCAACCCACTAGTGGCTTCACAGGACAAAGATGTGGTCATCTGTTGCCATAAAGATGTACAGCCTCAGAAACTCAATGGAGGCAGTTCGACTCAGTCCTCCAGGGTTGCTGTGAGTTACAGTGGACTTGACAGTAATGGGTGGGTAATTCTTTCTCCTTATTCAGGATGCTTCAGAAACTTGAACCTAACTTTTCCTTGGACTTTCCTGGTCTCTTCTGCCCTCTGGCTGCCCCCACTGTCTGGAATGTTCTCCAGCTCTGTTCCTTCTTTCTCTTCAGCTGTCACTTTAGAGATCATCTCCTCCCATGCCTTTTCTCACCACTGTTATGGACACTTTGTTCCCACCACTTGTGTCTTCTTGATTTTCCCTGCTCTGAGAAAAGGTCTCATTGCCCACCCTCCCCTTCTAGACAATCAGTGGATTGAGATGTGTGGAATGAATAAAGTCAAATATGATGGGAAAGGCAAGATAGACCTAACAACTCCTTGGAGCTGTCTAACAGGAATGAGGATGGAAGGGCTCCATTCCTCCTCCTGACAGGTGGGTGTGCTTTCTTTGTGTGCCAGTCTGGTGGCCCACTGGGGTCAGAGGGATCTCCGGGGTCTTGTTCTCTTCTCAATGCTGCTTTTCTCAGGGGGAAGAGCACCTTCAGGAATAAGTCAATGGGGGAACCATGCCAATGCCTGTCTAGGGGCCCTGCTCCACAGTCTACAACGAATGCGGAGTTCTCATGATTGATTGGCAGCAAAGAGCTTTAGGTGTTCACTTTCATAATCTCCGTCTCTCTTTCTCATCAGTTGCCCCTTCAAGGTTAGTTCCCCCACCCCCTCCCTTTAAAATAAGATGCTCCAAGGTACTAGTACCCTGAGCAAGATCATTATCCAACACAGTCAAGACTCAGGTCCTCTTTTTTAGCAATAAGAGTTACTTTGCTCATCTCCTTACTGCAACCCCTCTGTAAGGGGATGTCGCTTCACTTATTCATGAGCTGTGGGTCCCCAATCTGAACTCCCTCTCATTTATAATGGTATAATTTTTAGGTCTTTGATGCTTGATACCGGATCCCTTTGACACCTCATGGTTGCTCACGCTGGTTTGCTTCTTAGCTAGATGGCCGCTGGTTTACCTTCAACCTTTAAGATTCAGATGCCACATCTTTTGATAGCCGGGCACCATCAGCTTTCTTCACCATATTTGCTTACGCACATATTTGTTGTCAGTGATCATATCAGGAAAGTGAGCATATAATGTTATGATTATTAGTTCTTGAAACCTGATAATGGATCCCTTTGACATCTTGAGCCAGTCTAGGTACAGTAGCAATGAAATGTGCAACTTTTCTCTGATTCTCAAATGCTTTCTCCCACCCACTACCATGATCCCAATTCTACCAGACAGATTCAGCTAGACCAGGGGAAGTACACTGAAGTCGGAAACATGGGGAATTTAGGATAGATGATCCCTTGGGACTAGTGGGACGAGTGGTCTCACTGGGAGAGTGGAGGGATGGTGGAGTAGAAAGGGGGAACTGATTTCAGGGATCTACATGTGGCCACCTCTCTGGGATGTGGACAGCGGCTGAGTGGGGGGGAGTGAGGTGACACATTGGACAGTGTACGATATGAAGAGGTAATAACAAATTGTAAATTATTTGAGGTTCATGGGGGAGGAGAAGGGAGGGAAATATGGGGAGCTGGAATTTTTTTAAAAAAAAAAAGAACTAGAGGAAAGGGGAAAAGAGTAGCTTATGCCAGGGGCTCAAGTAGAAAATGTTTGGAAATGAATGTGGCAATATGTATACAAGTGTGCTTAATACAAATGATGTATTGAATGTTATAAGAGCTGTAAGAGCCCCCAGTAAAATCTATTTTTTAAAAAAGGGGAGGGGGAAGGAGGAGCTTATACCAAGGGCTCAAATAGAAAATATTTGAAAATGAATATAAAACATGTGTGCAAATATGCTTGATACAAATGATGTATTGAATGCTATAAGAGCTGTAAGAGACCCCAATAAAATCATTGAAAAAAAAAAGAAAACTGTAATGACAACATATGTACAAATTTACTTGATACAATTAACTGATGGATTGTTATAGGAACAGTAAAAGCCCCTAATAAAATGGTTTTTTTTTTTTTTAAATTGTTACCTTGCAGGCTCCCTGGGTGGGGCATGTTTGTTATAAGCTGTGGGGCCACAGCAGTCTCTCTGGCACCCTCACCCATCATCTCCACTCCTGGCGCTCCCAGCTCCCTCGGGCAGTAGTCCCTGGCTGCTTAAGTATGCAGCTGGCTGGTGATTCCCTCCCGGTGGCACAAACAAGACAACAACATCACACGGAGGGAGGGGAGGCTGCACCTGCCCGGCCCCACACCCACACTCCTACACACAAATAGAGGGAAGACCAGATGGTTGGGCTGTCAGAAAACATTGCTGTGTGCAAAGACTTAATCTGCCCCGAAGGAGAGGCAGGGAGGGCCACCTCTGCCCACTGACTCAGCTGTGCAGGTTCGGGCTCCCGTGCCACTGCTGGAGGGCCCCTTTAGTGGTGGTGCTCGTGAAAATGCACCCGTGGCCATCTCCCATGGTCCTGCTGTTGTCTTGTCATTATCTTTATGGAGCTACTGGCAGGATTTTTTTTTTTTTTGTGGAGGTGGGGGTGGTAGGGGTGGAGTGGGGGGTGTCCAGTTAAGAGGACCTGCCGCTCCAAATTCCAAATTCTGCAGCTAGGGTCCTCTTGCCAGCCCTGAGCCCTCCGTGCGATTAGGATGATAGCTCTGGGGACTCAGTCCTAAGCTGGCCCCCCTGGGGCTAACTCAGGCTTTCACACTAATTATTTTCCAAGGCAGTTTACTGCTGGGTCATTTGCTCTCATATTTTTTCATGACACATGAACCCAAACCCCACTGCCCTTAAGTCAGTTCCAGCGCATGGTGACCCTACAGGACAAAGGAGACTCGCCCCCACCCCCCTACCCCCCACCCCCGCCCCCAGGCTCCCTGGCCTGTAAATCTTTGCTGAAGCAGAGTGCTGTGTGCACTTCTCCCAGGATCCTACGGTTAGCAGCCGAGCCCTTTGACCACTGTCCACCCAGTCAGCCTCGCAATGCCCCAGAGGTTTGCACTTTGAAAGAAACGGGGGTGGGGGGGGGTGCGTGACAGCTCTGCATAGGAGCTTTATTTCCTAGTCTTTTCTGACCAGAGATGGGGTCTCCTCTCAGGTGGAAATCTGCTCCGATGGATTGGGCGTGTGAGAAACCTGCAATGGTGCTCTCATTCACCTGGGGAGGCGTGCTGTGGCTGGTGGGGTTAGAGGAGCATCTGGTCAGAGAGGAGCTGCCTGCCTTCGTCTTTTCTCCAAGTCTGCTCTTCTGTGCATCCCAACAGCAATGGATATCTAAAAACAATTCAGGTGGAATCGTGTGAAGCACACGGCTGGGCCATTGCCTACTGGGCATCAGATTCAGATTAGAGCAGTGGTTCTCAACCTTCCTAATGCCACGACCCTTTCAGACAGTTCTTCATGGGGTGATGACCCTTGACCATAAGATTATTTTCATTGCTACTTCATCACTGTCATTTTGCCACTGTTATGAATTGGAGGGACCCCTGTGAAAGGGTCATTCGACCCCCAAAGGGGTCGCACGCAACCCACAGGCTGAGAACTGCTGCTCTAGAGTAATCTGTCCTGTGGGAATGCCCTACGTTGTGATCTGAAGTGCAGGGTACCCCAAATGAATCAAGTGGGCTCTGGAAGAACTAGAAAGAGCTTGTTCCAGTCTTTTCCATTCTAGGAGTCTGTGCTGCAGGAACCAATCCAGGCAAACTGGAGCCTGGGGGCTTTGCGGCTCACTCTTCCTTCAGGCACGCCAGTGTCTGTCTCTCACACTCCCATGTCTCCCCCTCCCTCGCATGCTCCCACCTTGTCTCTCTCCCATGGAATTTTTCCCAGGGCCCTTCTTCAGAAGGCTCCACAGCCCATGTGTGTCAGGCCCACAGAGCATCTCCAGCTGATTTGGGGACCTGGCAAGTGGATTTGGATTGTTTATTGGAAGTGCCCATTATTTATGGTGGCCCATGGCCCTGGAAGCACAAGCCCATAGTCCTGTTTACAAACAGAACTAATAAATAAAACAGAGGCCCATGATTTAATCAGTAAAGAGGAAAGGAACCACTCATTTCCACTTGGAGTACAGAACTCTGAAAGGACCAGATTCCCTCTCCAGAGAACTGGGAATAAGTTCCCATAGGGATTGGGAGATCTGAGAATGCACGGTTCAAAGAAGACTACAGAAGCAAACCAGAGACCTGTGCCACCCAAACTTGACCCATCATTCCCTTCTAGCAACATTTGGGGGGGTCAGTTTTCCAAATTTCCAGACTCTCAACCCTGACTAAATATTTTTAAAAGGCATTCTTGTTGTTGCCTGTTTTCTTACCCAAAGACATTTGAAGGTTACAGACACAATCTAGAGCCCTGGACTGCACTGGACACATTCTTTCTTCCTCCATTCCTTCCTTCCTTTCTTGTTTACTCATATTCTTATTCTTTACCTCTTTCCTTTTACCTTCCACCTCTGCATTTCCTTCTCCTTGCAACAAGTCGCTCAGTTCTTGCCCTTCGGTTCATCTTGAAATAGTCCTTCAGCCTTCCCCCCAGGAGCAAATCCAGGATTATTCAAGCATTTATTAAAAAAAAAAAAAAGGTCTTGTTGTATATTTACTGACGAGTCTGTGGAAAGGTAAAGACGGAGGTCATACTATAGAGTTCACACTAGATGCTGGTGAAATTTTCTTTTTCTTTTACAAGGGAGCTTTATTTATTAAAAAATAATTTTAGTGGAGACTCGTACAACTCTTTTTTTATAGATCATTTTATTGGGGGCATATATAACTCTTAGCACAACCCACACATGCATCCATTGTATCAGGCACACTTGTACATTTGCTGCTCTCATCAATCTCAAAATATTTGCTTTCTACTTAAACTCTTGATATCAGCTCCTCACTTTTTCCCTCCCTCCCTATGCACCCCCTCCCTCAGGAACCTTTATAAATCTAATTTACACATTATTATTATTTTGTCATATCTTACACTGTTTGATGTCTCCCTTCACCCACTTCCCTGTTGTCCATACCCCAGGGAGGGGGTAACATGTAGATCTTTTGTTCCCTCTTTTTACCCCACCTTCCCTCCACCCTCCCAGTATTGCCACTCTCACCACTGGTCCTGAAGGGATCATCTGTCCTGGATTCTCTGTGTTTCTGGTTCCTATCTGTACCAGTGTTCATCCTGTGGTCCAGCAGGATTTGTAAGGTAGAATTGGGATCATGATAGTGGGGGACAGGGGGAAGCATTTAAGAACTAGCGGAAAGTTGTATGTTTAATCATTGCTTCACTGCACCCTGACTGACTCCTCTCCTCCCTGCAACCCTTCTGCAAGGGGATGTCCAATTACCTACAGATTGGCTTTGGTTTAACTTCCCTACATTTACAATGATTTGTTTTTTTGTTCTTTCATGTTTCTGATATCTGATATCTGATATCTGATCCCTTTAACACCTCATGATCACACAGGCTGCTGTGCTTCTTCCTTGTGGGTTTTCTTGCTTCTGAGCTAGATGGCTGCTTGTTTACCTTCAAACTTTTAAGACCACTGGTGAAATTTTCTACTGAGTGTCTTGATATCTCCCTCTGAAATACCTACTATTTCTAATTCTTCTCCTGATGCTCCCCAACCTGGCTCCAGCCTTTCCTGGTTCCTCTATCTCATTCTAATATCCATCCTTATGTTTTTAAAATTTATTTTTATTTCCCCCCTTCTTTTCTTAGAGAGGGGATTGTACTGTCTTTTGACTACTCCTCTCTTTGTCTTCTCACCCAGAATCCTTTTCAACAAACAAAGGTCCCTGCTTAGGATTTGTCTTACTTGAAAGGAATAGGACATAGTAAATTTGTATTTTTCACTGTTCTAAATAATATCCTTTCCTGTTATTCTTTCATTCATTGAATGGATTTGCAGAGTGGTGTGCATCTGTCAAAGCTTGGGATCTTCCTGGATGCATTTTTCTGGTGCATTTGTCATGCAGACATGAGTGGAGCAAGACACGTGTGTGTCAAGGAAAGTGATAAGATTAAGAATCAGAGAGGGTTCAGAATTCTCTTGAGATCTTAAAACTGAAAGTACCCGTAGAAGTTAAAGGCAGGGATTGCCACTGGGACCTCACAGTCATTTTCTGTAGTCAGGGGGAATAAGACTCAGGTGCAAGAAGCGGGTGTGGACTCCTCAGCCCAGTTAGATCCTAGTAGGTGTAAATCACTCTGAGAGAAAGGGACACTGCCTTCCTTGTTGGGGCAAGTTCTATAGCAGGGAGAGGAGAGACCTTAAGGGTTGAAACTCTATGGACCTTTAGCTAACATAAATAAACTGAAGAACAAGTAACTCAGAGTGGTGTGAACTACAAATGGTGAGCACCAACTGCTATACACTGGTTATATTGAGAATCAATGCAGTAGAAGTGTGGTCTGCCCTAGTCTGAGGTTACCTAGGTCTTTTGGAGGGCCTAGGTCTTTGTTCTCCTGGGGTTGTGTGTGTGTGTAGCCCTCCCCATGTGTGTATGTGTGTGTGGGGATCCCACACAGCCATCTACCAGCTGAGGGAGATCATTGTAGGCTTTTCTGTAGAATTACAATGTTGTCTCCAGATTCCCTAGAAGGCAATGCTACTGCCAGAGTGACCTGGACAGACTCCAGGAGCTTGGGCTGTGGAGTTCCTTGAGGGTTGGGACAGGGGCTGTCGTGATTGAACTCCCTGAGCTGTGTGCCAGCAAGGACACCTACTAGCCACATGCAGCACTGATTAGTAGAAGATGGTTAGTCGTCAACAAGCAAATGACCCTGAGAAGCCTGAGAGGCTGTGTGTGTACACAGACACACACCTCACTATAGAACTCCCACATCTGTGATGATTGCATCGGTGATGGCCCTTGTTGCTAGCTACTATGGATTGGACCCCCTGACTCATGGGGATGCCATATGCAATGGAAGGAAATACTGCCTGGTCCTTTGCCATCCCCTTTGCCATCATTTGTGATCCATATGGCTTTTGTGGGTTGATTTTTGGAAAGCAGAACAGTCCTTTCTTCCTCATTCATCATAGGCTTCATGCTCCACAGAGACTTGCTCAGCACCAAAGCAGCACATACTCTCAAGTCACGCTGTTTGATGGTCTCTGAGTTTGGGGAAGAAGGAAAGTCTTACAGGGAAAGATCAGGGCTGTAGGGTGGATAGGTAAGATTTGTCAGTGAATTCTTATAGGACAGTCTTAACTTTCTAGAACCGAGGTTCCCAACCTGTGGGGTTCCAACTCCTTTGGGGGTTGCCTGATTCATAACAGTAGCAAGATTACAGTGAATGAAGTAGCAACAAAAATACCTTTATGGTTGGGGGGAGGGGTCACCACAACATGAGGAGCTATATTACAGGGTTGTGGCATCAGAAGTTTGGGAACCACTGCTCTAGAAGAATGAGCCTGTGATGGAAAAAAAAATTCCTGGCTTCTTTCTCACAATGACAGATTCAGTTTTCCTTATACTCGTTTATAATAAGCCTCACAGTCATCCTTTAAAAAGATCGATCTCTAGATTACTCCTTTGGAGTCCCAGATAAATGACCATCATAATGTTCTGAGCAGACTTCTGCTTTGAAATTCACTTACGCAACAGATTCCCTCCGAAGTCACTCTTTCCTTTGGACACTCTGTTGTGAAGGTGCCCTCGTGGGGCTGAGACCAGTGTATCCCTGAGAGAACTCCTCTGCTGATGGCAGAGGAAGGGCCCACCCCGTTTTGTTGGGAACAGACACATGCACGTACAAATTGGACCCTTCATGGCAATGAATGTTGGCTTGCCCTTGGATTCCAGCATTGTTTTCCCCAAACACAGGCCTTGTTTATCAATGAATTTTCAATATTCAACTCTACAGGTGCCTGTTTTTAAACCAAATCTATGGACTCTATTTTTGTATTATTATTATTGAACAGACAGCAATCCTGAACAATGCCTCCCCTTAAATGCTCCTTGTGGCCCTCTGTCCTCCAAGACTCCTCGGGCAGGATGGCTTCCACACAGAGATACCCCCACCCCCGCCCTACCTCGGAGATCTTGACTCTCCAGCTGACAAGGCTGATTCAGTGACTCTTCCAGGTGGAGGGGCCACGGTCTTGATACAGGCAACCGTGCCTCTTGGGGAAGCGCCTGTAACAGCAGTCCATCGTCACTGCCAGCAGCCTTATCACCTCCTAGTGGAGACTGTTCTAGGATGTACATCCAACTCTGGGTTCACTGTGGGGTGGGGGGCGGAACCAAGTCAGGGAGGTCTACACACCCATCTCACATCTGCGCCCAGAACCTGTGGGCTGGTAGGGCCTTGGCACTAGGTCCATGTGCTCAGTCCATCGTCAGACTGTGCCACGGGTCACTCGGAAGAGACAGGGCTGTTTGACTCAGGCTATCATGGCTTCACTCATCTTGCCCGACTGTCTTGTCATTCGAATGCATGAAAACAAGATGAGAAAGCCTGCCCGGAGCACAAGGAGATGAAGGCCCGCCCCTTGGACACAAGGAAGAAACGATGCAGAACAGGGCCATGCGCCTTTAGAAAGATCTCTGCCTCTATTGATGACTTCAGCCACCGGCGAACCTTTTTTTTCCCCATAAGGCCTCTTTGATTTGTCAAAAGGAAATACTGACTCCTCTGGAGGAAGTACGGGTGGGCTTGGAAGCTGCCTATCAGGAAGGACAATGAGAAACCACTGCCCAGGTGGACTTCACTCACACTCACTCCGATCAAGTCCACTTTGAGTCTCAGTGACACCAGAGGACAGAGTAGAAGTGCCCCTGCACGTACCTCTTTGTCGGTCTAGAAAACTCATATTTCTCCCTCAGAGCTTTCGAACTGCTGGCCTTCCCATTAGCAGCACTCTACGACCAGCGCTCCCTCCCCAAGTGGACAGAGGAGCGAGTTGTAAGGCCTAAGTTTCACTCTTGACTGTCGGTAATCCCATACAGACAAAAGCAGAATCTGAATTCCCTGCCATTGAATCGATTCATACTCATAGAAACCATACAGGACAGAAAAACACTGCCTTTGTGGGGTTCCTAGACTGTAAATCTTTATGAAAGCAGAAAGTATCACCTATATCCTGCAGGGTAGCCGGTGGTTTTGACTTGCTGCCTTTGTGGTTAGCAACTCTCTTGTTAGGTCACTAGTTTGGGGCCTTGCAGATACTTTAAATCTAATGGACCAGAGAGATGATCTCTTGGCTCCCTGCTCTGACTGAGTCAAGGGGGGGACAGTCATTCATGTCACAGAAACGTAAGACACCTGTCTCTCTGCCTCATCAGCTTTCCTCTTGTCTTACAGAGGTTCCTAAAACAGAACAGACTTTTGAGGAGCGCCTGATACTCAAAGCGTTCTTGCTGAAGTTTGTCAATGCCTACTCCCCCATCTTCTACGTGGCCTTTTTCAAAGGGAGGTAAGTACCTGGACTTCATATCCAGATCTGATGTAAATAGCTGGAAAGCCAAGTTGCCCTGATCTGGGCTCTTCACTGTCTAGACAAGCAGGGACACCGCCACTCACCTCCTCAGTTCCCTATCCCAGGTTTCTAGCTACCTGATACTCACCCCAACAGAAGTGGTGGCACAAAAAAAAAATTGAATTAATGCCTCCAGATTTTGATACCCAGGAACACTCTATGGGGATTTGCTCCTGGGCTCTGAGGTGAGTTGTGAGAAGGATTTGTGCCTCCCAATTTTTGTAAATAAGGCAGGAGAGAATTTCATGCTTTACCAGTGGCTCTCCTGTCAGGATGTAAATTCACGTCTGATAGGGTGCTTTCTGGTGATATTAGTTGGCTGCCTAACAGGAGAGGCTCTAGGAGACATCAGCTAATTATGCCAAGAAAGCTTCCCTAGGACTGAGAGAGCTTCAGACAGACGGTGTGTTAGTCCGGGTAGACTAGAGGAAGAAATTTCATAGACATGCATATGGATATAAGGAAAGGGTTTATATACAAAAGAATGGAACACTGAGAAAGCATCCTAACCCAGTCCAGTTCAAAGTCATGAGTCTGATATTAGCACATATGCCCAACACCAGTCTATAATGTCTCTTTCTGACTCACGAAGTCACAGGTCAGTAGGTGCAGAATCCTGGCGCTGGCAGGGGGTCTCCCCATGGCTCCTCACTTCCAGGGCTCAGGGTTCATCAACAATATCCAGTAGTGGCAGAAGCAACTCATCCCTGGCAGGGGTCTCCACATGGCCTCTCCAGCTTTAGAGGTCTGGCTCCATCAGGGACAAGCCGTGTGGTTACTTCAGCTCCTCAGACCCTGCCATCTTGTCTTGTCCATGATTCATTGTCTCTGAGATTAACTTGCAACAACTGGGGAGATAGCTTCTCATCTTCACAAGGGAAATATCGTGAGATTTCCCAGAAGTCTCAGGAGAAAGCCATGCCCACACAGAGGCCTCATTGGCTACTCAATGGCTATCTCCAGATAAACAGGCTACACTCCACCCCTACATGTCAATCATAAAATTAACATAAGCACATGACTGCCACAGATGGCACAATTGATAATTTCTTGTAGATCTGTTTGTGACTCAAACCACAGCCTGCCTTCCTAGAATCTCTGCCCTTGGCTATACTGAAATAATAGTGAGACTGTCTCAGTAGCAGAGAGTATAGCACTCACTGGTGTTTTTTACCAAGATATTATGCCAATGGCAACTTGTAAACATACACATACAATGTTCCAGGCAAGAACCAGGAACCTAATCCTTAGAGAGAGGGATGGCATATTGGAAGAATATAGAAATAGTCATGGAAATAGCATGATATAATCTGGAATAAGTGCTTTGGTGATACATGCAAATAAAAATTTAAGGGCTACTAAATCATTTACAGGTAGAAAGAGGACTTTACAGAGAAGGAGAGATTGAAACTGAGTCTCAAATTGATGGGTATATTTCAAGGGGGTGACCTATCAAGAAAGTAGCGCCCTTCTGGCTCCTTGGCTGGTTCCATGATTATTTTTTAACTCTTCCCTGTCTCCACCTGCTCTCTCTTCTCATCCAAAATAAATTATACTTAGAAGAGCAGTATGGGAGTCTTCTTTTATTCCTTTGAATGTTTGCAGTAAAAAATGAAGACTTCTTATTTACTGATTCCAGGATTCTTCTCAACCTTAGTCAACTTTAACTTGTTGCTTCCTGGGAAACCCAAAGTCTTCACTAAAGAATTTTGATCAGAATTCAGTTCCTGACACTAATTGAAGGAAAGAGTTGCACAAATAGTACAGTTATGGAAATTCAAACATCCTTGCCTTTAGGTTCAGAGGTGACCACACCACATACCTGTGCAAGCACATATATGTGCACATGTGTCCTGTCCATTTCTCCACAAAATCCAGTCTCTAACCCTGCCCCACTCAGCCCCAATGGCCTGGGGTTTGAGCAGGTAAAGAGGTGAACCCTAAGTGGTAAGTGTGATTTCTAGTCCAGTGTCAGATTGTGAATTCTTGCCCTGGGTGATTTGGCATCCATTCTGCCCAGTGCTGCCGAAGAGGACATATGGGTAAGAGGATGGCTAGCCCACCAGGATGTATGCCTTTAAGCAGTTTGGGCATTCTCTCTCTTTCCCTAACTCTCCTACACTTCTTCATTTCAGGTTTGTGGGCAGACCTGGAAGCTATGTCTATGTGTTCGATGGTTACCGAATGGAAGAGGCAAGTCCGCTCATTGGCATTTCATGCTTGGCTAGTGGTTTGTAGGTGCACCCTCCTGTCCTCTTCCTGATCCCCAACCTGGCTGAGCTTGCACCCTGGCTTCTCTCAGCTCTTCTTGGTCCAACAGCTTCTTCTTTTCCTCCCTCAGTGTGCTCCAGGGGGCTGCCTCATGGAGCTCTGCATTCAACTCAGCATCATCATGTTGGGGAAGCAGCTGATCCAGAACAACATCTTTGAGATTGGAGTCCCGTACGTAGCGCACTCTCCTCCTCTGCTGCTGCCAGCAATGTCTGGCTTCGGCCGGGAGTTCAATGGCCTCTCCTCTTCTAAGATAGCTCAGTTACTTACCTCTCTGTCCACTTGCCAATTATTTTCCTTATTGGGCAGGCAACTCTTGTACTTCTTAGGTGTCAATGGGATTGGTGATATTTAAGGCTCAGAAAGGTGAACCGCTTCTGTAAGTGTGCCCACCTAGGAAGGGCCAGAGCTCATGTCAGACTCTCTCTGACCTCAATGTGAGTGTTTTTAATGTCATTTGTCTTCAGTGAATACAAGAAAAGGGGGCTGGCAAGATAGTGGGTAGCTGAATATGAAAGTTTGAAGACAACTAAATTGTTTAGAAAATCCCCTGACACTAAACTATATAATTTTAAAAGAGGATGGATGAATTGTTGATAAATGTATTATTTTCATGTGGGCTCTCTCTCTCCTCCATTCCTTGTTGTTTTACACCATCTGATCAGAGTTTTGTGTGGATATTGTCATCAAAATAAAAGCACGGGGCTAAGAAAAGAGGATGGGATGAGGGAAACTCTACCAAGAGAATTGAAAGAAAATGCAGCCCCTCTATCTTTCATCTTGACTCCTTTTTGGTTTTAAATAAGACTCTATTTTAGGGCCTGTCTTTGGCCAGCTGAATCCCAGAGATCCAGGGCATGGCTGGGATGATCAGGATGAATACTGACAGGTGAGGGTAGTCTAGATAAGGAGGGCAGGACGAACAATTTGTTTCAGGCCTAAGGTTCTTTGTAAACACCTTAAAATAATGATTACTTTGAAATGCAATTAATAGTCTCCTTTGAGTTAGGCAAAGATAATACTACTCACTGCATCTCCTATTTAGAGATCCATTATCCAAGATATCTTAATGATTTTTGATTAGTCCTTAAAGAAACTTTTTAATCTCTTTCCAAATATATTTGATGGTGTTATTGGCCAAGGTTCTTAGATGTAGCCATTAGAATTCACTCTGGTTTTTAGAATATTAAGTGATTAATGGACTATTTTTTTAAGGACCAAAGGGTCAGACCCAGAAACTACATAACTAAGAATATCGCTAGTTCTACCCTTTGATCAAGCGGTCTAGTGGTGGTGCATTGGGCTACTAACAGCAGTTGGAAACCACAGCTGCTGTGAGGGAGAAAGAGAAGTCCTGTAATGCGTTACAGTCTCAGAAACCCACAGGGTGGCTCTGAGTCAGAATTGTTTTGACAGCAACGAGTGACATCTTTTGGTCAAGTCTTAAAGATAAGGCGGACTAAGATAGATGCTAAGACAAATGGAGCAGCCCTAGTGACAAAGCGGTGACACAGGGAACTGCTAACTGCAAGGTCGGCAGTTCAAAAACCCCATCCTCTCTGTGGGAGAAAGGTCAGGCTATCTACTCCCGTAAACAGTTACAGTCTCAGAAAGCCACAGGGACAACCTACCTTGTCCTCTACGAGCACCATGAGTCAGACTTTACTTGATGGATGTGAGGTTTTAAGTTTTTTTAAGGATGAGAATTTTACACAAAAGAACCTTTCTCAAAACAAAACTACAGCTCAAGCACTGTTGATCCCTGTTTTTATTTGTTTTGTTTTGTGTTTTTACTTTCTGCCTTTGCACAAGACTTGTATGCAATTAAACCAAGAAAATGATGGAATGGCTCTTGCCTTCCCAAAGTTTAGATTTTTAGTTTGGGAGACAAAATAGAATTTATAACATCGGATACTCTTTATGTGGCAAAAAGCTCTGCCACATTTCAAAGTATAAGGAGGTAGACCCCCCAAAATAAGACTTTATTTTTCAAAGCTATATATTTAAAAAAATTTTTGACAAGACAGCCTCCTCACCTTCAAAGTTCTCTCTATTACACTTCATACATATTCTGTTCTTGGAAATATTTTTCAACCTCACCTGTTTGGATGGCTGATAGCACTCCCTCAGTTTTTTTCTTCATGTCTTCTACATGTCTTCTTCATGTCTTCTACACCATCCTTTCCTGTCCCTCTTCATTTGTGGAAACAAAGAGAAGTCACATGGAGAAAGATTAGGTGAGTCAGGGCCAGAGAGGCATGATATGTTTTTGCCAAAATGTGGTGCACTGAGATGGCTGCATGAACCAATGCATAGTCATGGTGGCAAAACCAGGCCAACATCTGCCAACCAGGCCACAGATCAGGTCTTTTCTTTTGGTCACACACTGATATACAAACATTTCAGAACCTCTGAACAGAAAGCTTGATTGACAGTATAACCTGGTAGAATGTATTCCAAATGCACTAAGAATCATCATTTTCATCCATTTGGGAAGTTGACAGATGTTCAGAGCAAGGTTTGTCATCAATCCACATTTGCCTTTTTGGAAATGAGAAAGCCCCTCGAGTTTTTTGCATAGCACTGTCCTTGTAAACTGTGTTTAACATCACAACCATTTCTGTGGCATTTTCCTGATCAGGACACAAAATTTCCCTGCCACATGCTGTTCTCGTAAATTGACCATCAAAAAAAAAAAACAAAAAAAACACCAAGGTTAGAATGAAACTGCTTTTATGGAAAAATTCACTGTGACTAGAGAGAATCTTCCCCATGATGAGTCTGGGTACACTAACTCAGAGTGAGTTGCTTGATGCTCACCTAGTGGGGAAAATGAAAGATCTGCTCTGCCCAACATAATTTTGTTTTGTTTTGTTTTGTTTTTTTGAGGGGAATTGGCTCAAGACTGGCTGGAGTTTTGGAGAAGTTAAAGAAGTCAGCATAAATAGAAGGGCTTACTCTAGAGTTTGTCTTTGTCTTCAGAGAGAGCTGCTTCCACTATAGCTAAGAAATGGTCTTTGGTTATTTCCATCTAAAGAAATAATGCCCCTTTTCTAAAGAGACAACAGACTGACTCAACATAAGTTATCATGAATAACTTATGACCCAGGAAGTGCTATGGATAGAAGAAGCTCAGATGGATGGATGGCATTTCCCCAACCACAGTACTGGGGGATAACAGAGTAAAGGCAAAGGCCAAAATTCCTCTTAATGTATCTGCTGAGTCGGCTGCTAAAGTATTCTTTTTATTGGGCTGGATGGAGTAATTAATGGCTATTTGGTTTAATTCTGTTCTCCATGTACAATGATGAGACAACACCTGCTTCCTTGAAGGGACCTTAACTGCCTGAAAGATTCCCATGGGAAGTTATTCTTTCATCTTTCTGAGAAACCCATACACAGGGCTGACATTCTCATGGAGGCAATTGAGTTTGTCTGGAAATAAAACCCTTTCAATTAGCTCCCTACTTCAAGCAGTGAGAACCCCCAGCATTCCTTCTTGACACTTACCATCCCAGTCTTCAGAAAAGTTCTCGCCATCACTCACAATTTTTTTGAGCTGAATATTTAGATTCTTTTTATGTCCACGCACTGGAACAACTTCAGATGATCCATGCTTTCCCTGGAGAAGGATTGGAAGGAACATGTATGTATGGGCAGCTTGTTCTACCTCCCTGATTAAATCATTCTCTAGACATCAGTCAAGAAATCGTCAGTCCTGAGGATCCCAACCCTCTGAAACTTCGCCTAGTTCCCTGTTTTTTGATTAAAAGTCACTCTGTGGTTGTCAGGCAAAGCTAGTGAAACAGATGGCCCCTCCTCTCCAGGAGCTTACCATCCTAGAGAGAACATTTGCTATGGACAGACATATGAGCATATGCAGATGGTACCAAGGCCACATCTGGCATTT
This sequence comes from Nesogale talazaci, assembly GCA_004026705.1. Classification (NCBI taxonomy): domain Eukaryota; kingdom Metazoa; phylum Chordata; class Mammalia; order Afrosoricida; family Tenrecidae; genus Nesogale; species Nesogale talazaci. Next base: position 18,824 of record PVJH01005919.1, on the reverse strand, counting down.
TGAAGCTTATAAGACCATCCCATCCACTCCCACTTAAAAAAAAATAAGAGTCATTCCCCTTCAAACATCTGAAAAGGACACCTGTCCTTCAGAATATTCTTACTCTATAAGCATTCTGCTCTAGATGTAACTGTGTATGGTCATAAGAAGCCCATTTTATGTCATCCCCGGGCATCTGGTCTACCACTTGGCCCATTCACCCAGACTCAGAAACCTTTTATAGAATATGCGCGTAGCAATAACTCAGGCATATGTTTGGACAGTGTGTTGGCATGTTCCCCACCCATCAACTCCATCAGCTCCATAACAGATGAAGTTAACACATGGCTGTTTGCCTTGAAGGCTAAATTCTCATGTTTATGCTTGATATGTGTTTCATATGCTACACTTTAATTGATGGCGATGGCACAGCAATTCATGAAGCTGTGGGTAGTCGCTTCTGTAAGTATCACTGTCCTCATTTCTTAAAAAATGGTGAGACTCTATTCAATTCTGAGGTTCCCGTCATCTCTAGCAACCGTCTCTCCTCTATTGCGTGATGATGGTCACTGGCTTATTCAAGTACAGCTATTTCTATCTCAGAAGGATTACCTGCCTTCCATGTTCTAATCTGCTGGGGTCTCCTCTATTGCGTGATGATGGTCACTGGCTTATTCAAGTACAGCTATTTCTATCTCAGAAGGATTACCTGCCTTCCATGTTCTAATCTGCTGGGGGACATATACAGCATGAGGATATGGACATTTCAGGACATTAAATTCTGTGTAGGCTGCAATAATTAAATTCTGGGATGCAGTGTAAAAATTCTTCTACCAAAGCCAAGGATATTTTATCTCCAAAGTTTCTTCTGCTTCTACAGATTGTATTGTCTGCTTATAGTGACTCCATGGGAAGAACCTATGAGAAATCTCTCATAGGGATTTCCTGGCTGTCAACATTATGGAAGCAGATCCTTAGGTTTCTCCTGCAGAGCCCCTGAGCGGGTTAGAACTACCAAACTTTCAATTAGCAGCCAACACTAAACTGTTTTTCCACCAGGATCCTTGTAAACCAGGTCACTATAAGTCATCTCGACCCCTATTGCAAAACTTTCATTTGATTCTTTCTACACGCGTGGATGGTGGACACATCACCCATGTCTGATGACCTGGAGAACTTCACTACCTTATTTATCTTAGAACAGCACTTCCCACCCACTCCTTGTTGTCCATCACTTTTCCAAATTTCCCTCCATATTTAACTAAACATCCACTTTCGGATTAGTTTCCCTCATGCCAACTCACTTATTGCTTAAATTTATGGGTAAGTAGCAGTTCCCATGTATAGCAAACAATTGTAAGAAAGGAATAAAACAAACACAAACCACTATTAAGTAAAAAAAAATATTAAGTGATCGATGACTTTATAGTCCCCCAATCAAATACATATTCTCTTTGCAAGCCTTGGAGTAGTTAAGGGCATGCCAGTGGCAGGTTAAACCCTTCTCCTTGATTTCAGAAAGAGTGAAAAACAAAACACCCAAATCGCTCTATTCCTACATTCCCTAATAATATGTAAGGGCGAGCGCAAAACCTTTTAAAGGTTTCATGTGAAGTGCCTGTTGAACGTTTCCTTTGTCTAGGAAACATTGTTTCAGAAGAATATGATCAACTCTTAATCCCATGGGTTGGGGCCTTTTCCCATGTATACTCCACTTCCATCTTCTTAATGCAGCTTCCTGAGCATGGCCCAGAAGCCCTGGCTACATATTGAACTGCTAACTGCAAGGTCAGGAGTTTTAAACTACCAGCCATTCCTTGGGAGAAAGATGGCGCTTTCTACTCTGATAAAAGAGTTACTGTCTACCAGACTCACAGGGACAATTCTACCCTGTCCTTAAAGGTCACTATGACTCAGCATAGACTCAACGACAGGGAGTCAAGCATGTCTCAAATACAGTTCTAATGCTATCACCCTAGACTTGGCCACCATGTCTTGCCTGAACCACTGGACGATATGACTTATAAGTCCTTGATATCATACCCTTATCCAAACTGCCAAGTCTGTCTGTACAGCTTCCCTTTCGTCCCCTGTATAGGTTTCACTAGTTCCTCACATCTCTCCTTTCAGGTCCTGCAGAAATCCTAACCAGGTTCACTATGCAAGTCCTGGTCTGCTTCCAGACATCTCCTACCCAGAAGCCACTCATTCCACCTTTTCTAGGCCTGATTCAGGGACCCTGAAGCTGGCAGATGACACTGGAGATGGAAAAAGAAAATGTTTCAAAGGGATGCAATAAAGCTGGGGGTATTAGTTCTTTAAAGACAGCTTTGTTCCTAATGAGGACATGATACAAGACAAAGTTTGCATGTCTGGTCTGGCCCTGGACTAGCCCCACTCATGCAACCCCAGGCTCCTGGAGCGTGACCCAGTTGTGGCAGATGCTTTCCAGAGAGAAGCTGGAGGCTGGTACATATTGCTTCCCCCAGGATCATTCTCAAAGGCAGCTTCTTTTGAAATGACTTCAGGCGGGGTGAGCCGCATGGCAGAGTCTGATCTTGTGCTATTTATTATCCGAGCCCATTGGCAAGGTGCTCCTCAGCCCCCACACACTCTGCCTTTCCCTTATGTGTTCAAGCAAAATAAACTTTGGACTCAAACTACATAGTGCCCCTAAAACATGTCACACCACCTCCCAACTCCTCACTTTAATTTTATCCCAAATTTAGCGCTAGCTAGCATTTGTTCAGGCAAAGTTGGCAACGGGCCTTTCATCACTCAGCGAGCTGAACACTTGGTGAAAGGGTAGAAGTCACTTTGTTCACATGCTCGATTCTCCTGGCTATACTTTCTGGGGAATAGAGCAGATAAGCAGACTGATATTTCCACTCGCTAAAGTTTGCTTCTGTCCATACTCCTACTCAAAGTGAAGCCAGGTCCTATCTCCAAATAGCTCTCAGAGGCCCTAGAGCACAGCCCGTAAGATTTCATAAACCGTCTGTTTTCTTTTCACAAATATGATAGATACTGCATTTCCAGATATAAAGCAGTCTCTTTAAAACCATCACAGGCAAAGAAGAATTGAGTTCTCCTCCAACATGGTAGGGTGTGGCCATGGATTAGAACTTCAAGAAACAAATATTAGCCCTGTCCGGTGTTAAGTAAGGGAATACATAAGGTCAGAGGTTGATGTGTTGTTTGACTTTTTGACTCAGCGAGGACTTGTTTCTGGCTTCTGTAATGCAACTAGAAGCATTTGAACCTTAGGACTGCAGGGAATGGCTGGTGGCCCACATTCCAGCTGCAGGGAGGCCCCATGAATGACAGGTCATCCCCATGTTTTTGTACAAACCCACAGGGGCAGAGGAAGAGGTCTGAGCCTTCCAGGAAGGGTTTTTGAGACTTGTCATTAAAAAGGGGGGGAGGGGGGGAGGACAGAATAAAAGCAGATGAAAAGGACAAGGGGTAACTTCAAAGAAGTTATTTTAACGAGCAAGTGCATCATACGGTCGGAATCATAATCTGAAGCTTTCCAAACGGCCCATCTGTATGTTATACAACATACAGGAGTCCTGTTAAATCCTGGGATGGAGGATTTTCTTTATGATTACTTTTTAAAAAATGGTTGCTGAGATATAGGAAGAAAATTTCTGAGCATGAAGGGCTGCAAGGAATTTTTTGTAGATTTTCGTTCTCCTTTGGACTTGGAATTTAGCTGCAGTCTGTCACACTGTTGGCCACCAAGTTCTGAAATTCTGTGTCCGTTCTCTCTTTGGCACGTAATGTGGCAGTTGGCCTTCTGTTCCTATGGATGCTCCACTCTTGTCCTCTCAATGCTCTTTCCTGTCCACTAGTTGTCAGTGACTTGCCTCCTATTCATGGGACGCATGTCTCTCAGAGGAGAATGGAGTTTCATAGGGGTTTTCAGAGGCAGTGTATTTTTCAGAAATAGATACCACAAGCTGTTCGTTCAAGTTGCCTCTGGGAGGATTCCAGCCTTTGACCTGGACCAAGGATACTCTTTGCACATGTATCTGAGATCCCGAAGGATAAACTCCTGACCTCGTTTTTTCAGATAGCAAAACCTGGCGGATTTTATACCCAGCAGGAGAGCCATCACAATGAACCCTCATCACAAACATTAGTAGTTGTGTCAGATAATCCAATCAGAATCTTCCATGACCTTCTTACCCAGGCCCCTCAGGAAAACAGAGGTTATTTGGTGGAGTAACAAAAATGATGGCTGGAAGAGCCATATTAAATCCTTCACTTCATTGCCTAGCTTAGCTTATTTTTTCATGTGCTCTTCAACGTCAACAGGGTCAAAACTTCTCTTTCTCATCACCATTAAAATTGTCCCTTATCTGGTGTTCCTGTAAACAACCAAGGACCCCTCAGAATCATCTTCTATTCTTTATGCTACTTCACCCCTATGTACAACCCACTTCCACCTTAATTCTATATCCTAAACATATCAAAAATAAGTTTCTTCATGCTGCTATCACCCTCGACTCTGCTACCATTTCCCCCTCCCTGAGCCACATACATAAAAGCATACAAAATCCCCATTACTATGAGCTTACCTTATTTCTTAAGGCTCACTTTCATCCTTTTGTCTCTGGTACCTGCCAAGTGGATTCCAGCTCATAGTGACCTTTTGTGCAATGGAACAAAGTCCTGTCCAGCTCTGTGCTGTCCTGGTAACAGTTGTTATCTGTGAGTCCATTGATAAAACCATTGTGTCAATTCCTTTCATTGAGGGCCCTATACTTTTGCTTCCAAGCAGGATGTCCTTTTCCAGGGACTGGCTTCTTTTGACAACATACCCAAAGTATGTGAGACATCAGTCTCATCACCCTCACTTCTAAAGAGCATTCTGGCTGAACCTCTTCCAAGACATATTTGTTTATTTTTCCACGATATTTTCAATACTCTTTGCCAACACCATAATTCAAATGCATCAGATGCATCTATGGTCTTCCTTATTCACTGTCAAATTTCCACATGCAATGTGATACCACTTGGACTATTATGGTTTGGGCCAGATGTGTCTTAATTGTCACAGTTACATCCTTGCTCTTCAATATGTTCAAGAGGTCTTGTGCAGCAGATTTGCCTAATAAAAATGTTTGTCATTTGCTTTCTTAACTGCTGCCTTCCTGAGCATTCATCGTGGATCCAAGCATTCATCTGGCTCCACTTTTTATGTTGTCTCTTGGTTCAATTGCAAGAAGTTGGGTTTTCTTTACATCGTGTTGTAATCCGTTCTGAAAGCAGCAGGCCTGGAGCTTTCTCAGCCTCAGGTCCTCCTTGCTTTCAGCAAGCAAAGTTGTGCCACCAGCTATCACAAGTTGTTAAGTCTTCCTGCCATCCTGATGCAGAGTTATTCAGATAGTCAAGTTCTTTAAATTACCATATTTGCTTAGCATACAAAAGGTGTAAGCATGGTGAGAGGATACAACCTTTCCTGATGATCAACCTTGAAGTTCTCCTTTGTTCTGTATAAAGGACTGTTCTTTTTTTTTCCAAACCATGTTTTTTGTTTGAATCCATTAACTAATATCACTGTCATATCATCCCATATGTGTTAGTCTAGGTAAACTAGAGGAACAAATTTCATAGACACGCATATGTATATAAGGGAATGGTTTATATACAAAAGGAATGGAACCCAGAGAAAACATCCCAACCCAGTCCAGTACAAAGTCATAAACCCAATATTAGCCCATATGCCTGATGCCAGTCTATGATGTCTCCTTCCAACTCACGAAGTCACAGGTCAGTGGGAAAAGAATCCCAGCACCGGAAGGGGTCTCCCCATAGCTCCTCGCTTCCAGGGCTCAGGGTTCATCAAGAGCATCTAGTGATGGCAGAAGCAACTTATTGCTGGCAGGGGTCCCTAGTGGCCTCTCCCACTTCAGAGGTCTGGTTCCATCAGGACAAAGCCGTGTGGCTTCTCCTCTGGCTCCTCAGACCCTGCCATCTTGTCTTGCCCATGATTCATCATCTCCAGGACTAACTCCCAACAACTGGGGAGATAGCTTCTCATCTTCATGAGTCTCAGGAGAAAGCCATGCCCACTCAGAGGCCTCATTGGCTACTCAATGGCTATCTCCAGATTAACAGGCCAGACTCCACCCCTACATCTCAATCATGAAATTAACATAAGCACATGTCTGCCACATCATTGTTCAACCATATCAAGCAGTACTGTACATTCACTAACCACAATCAGTTTTAGAACCAACTCTTCCTTCTTGAATTCCTTGCTAGCCACTCCTCTTTATATCCACCCCTTCCCCCCTCCCAATCCTTATTCTACTCCCTGTCTTTATAGGTCCACCAATCCTGGGTTTATATACCCCCCAAAAACCAGATAAACCAACAAAAATTGAAGAGAGTTACTCCAATGATAAAATACATCTGAGATAAACCCCAGTATGAAAAAAATAAACAAACACGGAAAATTCTGAAAAGCAAATCAGGCCTAACGTGCATCAGGAGGTGGAGGTTGGAGGGGGGGGTGGTGGTGGGAGGGTGGCAGTCATCTAATCTGGTGTCAATTTGAGGACTAAGAGTGTGGGGGTGGAGTCTAGCCTATCAATCTGGAGATAGTCAATGAGAACTCTGTGTGGCCTTCTCCTGAGAATTCTGGAAATTATGGTAACTCCTTCTTAGAGACAGAGAGACACTATCTCTCTTGGCTCAGTCCCTTGGAGACGCTCTACTGACAAGACACAACACTGACTCCCCGTGAGACATCCTGGAAGAGAAGCCACATGGGTTTACCCTGATGGAACCAGATCTCTGAAGGCATGAAAGCCACGTAGAGACTCTTGCCAGTGCTGAGATGCTTGAGAAGTCACAGAGAGGTCCCTGCCAGTGCTGAGATGCTTCTAGCATCACTGGATACCCAAGACTCTGAACCAACATGTCTGTGATTGTCCTGGTGTCATTGCATGTGTCTCGTGAATTCGAAAAAGACTTTATAGACTGGTATCAGACATATGGACTAATGATATCAGACTTGTGGGCTTGGACTGAACTGAGTTGGGATGTTTTCTCAATGTAATATTCCTCTTCTATATAAACCTCTGTCTTATACACATATGTATGTTTATTAATTTGTTTCTCTAGTCTACCCAGACTAACAGGGTGGGTGGAGGGGGGTGTGTGGGATCAACTGCCAAGGTTTTAACCATTCAATTCAGGTTTATCATTTTGATTGTCTATAGTCATCACTCCACTGCTCTCTGTTTGAAGCCAATTTCTTCCCAACCCTCTTTTATGGAGAGGGAAATCACTGAAGGCTCATTTCTGGTATAGATTTTACAGATGCATCTTGGCATTCCACTGTCATCCATAACCTTCAATTTAGGTTCTGATACTATTCTCTTCTTGGCTTCAGATTATATTATTTACAATCATTTGGTCACTGATGGTGTGCTTTTTCCATGTTGGCTTAGTTGACATCTCACTTGTACTTCTGTTGGTTTGGAAACAAGCCTTTAAGACCCCAGCTGCTATTTTATCTGATAGCCAGGCACCACCTGATTGCTTCACCACACTTTGCTATCACATCCATATCTTCTGTGTTCCCTTCCTGATATTGAGTATTGAGCAGGGCCAGGATGTAAGAACCGATTGTTCTTAAATTTGCCTTGGATTTAGTGTGAGCCCCATTCTTGAATCTATGTGCTTTTTATTATCTGCTTTTGACTCCCTTTAGAGACCTCCTACTGAATTTATGGTAGTCTTATCAATCATTTCTCTGGGACATAAAGATCTTCTGTCAATATAGTTGTTGATTAGCCCCTGGAACTAAATTTTAAAACACTGTTGAGAGAGGGATATTAAGTCAATGTGGCCTAACTCCATAACACAATACCTGAATTATTCACTGTACAGAAAAAGTGATTTCATGGCTAGATGCTACTTATACAAATAATGGGAGTTGGTTGTCAGAAAAAAATTACATTAATATTCATTGACAATGTTAGGTACAGGTTTGTCAGAATCATATCTATCTTCATACAGCCCCTAAGGCATTGATATAGTAAGTCAATGATTGCCTATATTCACAGTATAGCTGTCTTCTGTTTCTTCAACCACAATGAATTTTCAGTCTTAAGTTCTCAGATTACAGGTGTGTTTGAGGTAGAGTCCAGTTTACCAGTAGGGTTTCCGCATCAGATCTCTTTGTTCTTGGTGTATAGGTTCTCTGAGTATAGGTTCCAAAATAACACAGTGATACATTTTGGAGTTCCAATTATTTGCAATGTTACCCATAATTTATTATGATTGACAAGAGCGAATACCCTTGCATTGGTAGAGTACCTATTCCGCTCTTTTACTTTATCTTTTTTTTCATTGACTTTAGCTACTCTGTGATAAAGTTTATTGTCACTTACACACAGACTTTTTTTCATATTCTCTGCTCTCAGCCAAGATTCATCTGTCATCAGCAATGATATCCCTTGTTCTAAGACCTCTTCTGAATTCCAGAATTTCTGGCAGTTTCCCATTGAACTATTGTTGCAACAGTTACTAAATATCTTCAGTAGAATTTTACTTGCCTATGACATTGATGATATTGTTCAATGGTCTCTCCATTCTGCTGAGTCACCTTACTTTTCTTTTTTTGAGATTTATAATATATTTATTGCCTGTCCTCGGTTACTTGACAAATTTTTTCTCTAGCCTTGAATTTTCATTTTCTTTTTAACAATTTTATTGACACTCTATCCATATATCATACAATTCAATAATTCAGTCATATCAAGAAGAGTTGTGTAGTCATTACCACAATCAATTTTAGAACATTTTCTCCTTCCCTGTACTCATTGATAGCAATGAAATTTTAAAAAATATTGTGGCAAAAATAGACAACAAAACATTCTACTATTCAGCATCTTCTGCATGTATAATTGAGTGCCATTCATAATACTCTTCATGATGTGTAAGCATTATTGGAGCCTTGTCTCGATGTTGTATGGCACTGAGTAGATGGTCTTCTCCCTTTTCTCACATCTTGAAAGAGTGACCCTAGCCAGTGTGAGGTTTCCTCTTTTGAGGTGGTTCTTAGGAAGGTGTATAGCTCGTGGATGATATTCTGCCCTTTTATTTGGGAATTGGTCTTTAATATTTGTTTAATTGGTGTTTCCATTTTTAGAAATTATTATTAATTATTATTACTCTATGATTGACATGGAAGGACCTGAAAACTACACACACACACACACATACTTCCTGCATCATTCAATGTGTTTTGCCTATAGAATCAGTCCATCTATATTTGCAACTCAAGACCTGAACCTTTTCTTCAAGTCAGCCAGCTTGCTATGTATTGAGCATATTCTTTTCTTTTGGCTTTCTAATGTCAGGTTTTATGCATTTCATTATATTACTCTGTCTTCTTGAGCTGCCTTTGAAATGTTCTGTTCAGATCTTTTACTTCATCATTTCTTACATTTGTGTTAGATACTAGACAATCAAGAGCAAGTTTCGGGTCTTTTCTGGCATTCACTTTGATCTTCTCTTTCTTCTCAATTTATCGACCTGTTACTTTCTTCGTGTATCATGCTCTTGATGTCATACCACAGCTGGTGAGATCATCAGTCATTAGTGTTCAAGGTGTCAAATCTATTCTTGAGATGTTCTTGACATGCAGGCAGAATATAATTAAGGTCATATGATGGATTTGTTTAATTTTTTCAATTGCAAACTGAATCTACATATGAACAATTGATCATCTGTTCCACACTTGGCTCCCGGCCTTGTTTCGGATGCGAAACAAGCTCCTGGCTTGTTTAGGATGTCGGACTTCTCCAATATTTCTTTCCACAAATGTAATTATTTTTATTCCTGTGTATTCCCTCTCATGATGTCCATGCATATAGTCACCACTTATGTTGCTGAAAAAAAAAGGTATTTGCAATGAAGAAGTTTTTGTTCTTGCATAATGTGTCTTACAAACAACAGCTTCATTTTAATCACCAAGGCATTATTTTCCATCCTTTCAGTTTGGTTTCCAATACTCTCATTCCATTTGCCAATAATTATCAATGCATCTTGATTGCATGTTGGATGCAGTTCAGACTGAAAAGTTGGTGGACTTCTTCAATTTTTTTAATCACTAATTTTAAAGGTTGGTACATACATCTGATTAATACTGAGTATATTAACTGGACTTCTTAATTTTATGAAACAAAATGTATAAGACTTGTTGAATGGAGAGCAGATTTTCTCTGTTAACTTTCCTCCAACCCACAACATAATTTTTAAAAGTCCCTGTGTGTGTTTGGGGTGTGTGTGTGTGGGGGGAGATGCATGAATATTTATTGTGTCCAGAGACTACACTAAGGACTGTATAAACATTATTTTAGTTAATATTCATATAAACCTCAAGAAGGTAGGCCATTATTGTTTTGTTCTGATTGTGATGTGGATTAGGTTGGCGTTGGCATTAAGGAGAAAGATGGTATGATTGATTTATTAGAACCTGAGAATGTGGGACCTAGGAGAACTTGGAGGAGGACACCTTTCCAATGTTTTTGGACACTCCCTCCCCTCCCCAGGTAGAGATACATCGATGGTCTGTTAGATAAGAAGCCTGGCCCATCGCAGCATTTGATGAAAAAGGCCAACAACCTGGCTATGGCTTGACAAACCTCAAGACGAACTCAAAATGTCTTTGGGTTTAAAGACACCCGCCCCTTTGTTGAGGTAGTATTTTACTATTGAGGTCAAGACTCTCTGAGCTCATCTTTAGGGAAAAGATCATAGCCTTAGCTGTCTTATCTAGTCTTGGATCAGAAATGGCTTTTCGGACAACAACTTTGTTTTCCTGGTTTGTCTCCAGAGTCTTTTGATGAGTGCCTCATTTCTCTTCCAGGAAGCTGAAGAAACTCTTTCGGAAGCTGAAAGATGAGACAGAACCTGGAGAAACTGACTCTGCCCAGTCAAAACACCCTGAGCAGTGGGACCTAGACCACAGCTTGGAACCTTACACTGGCCTGACTCCAGAGTACATGGAAATGAGTAAGAGCGACAGTCCTTCCTTCCCTTGGGAACATGCTCAGACAAAGGTTCTCTCAAGTGTGTGTGTGTGTGTGGGGGGGGGGTGCGCGCTCTGGGTAGCGGGTGTGTGTCTGTGTGTGTGTAACAGGGACTGGAGCAGCTTTGCCCCTTCATAAACTTCATGGCTATGCGATATTTCCTTCAATACGACATTGAACAAGACATGTTATATTTATAGAAAGACTCCTGAAATAAGAACCGAAAGGGATTGAGATTATTCTACCTTAACCTTGAGTTTCCTATCCTCATCTATGAAATCTAAGAAATTGAGATTTCATAGAGAATAGAGGGTATTCTTCTTCCCCATGGTTTTCATCACTAATAATAGCAAAATCTAAAATGCAAGAATACGGTTTCAAGGAATGAAGGGTAAACTTGTCTTTTGACATCCTTGACATGGGACATTGAGGCAAGTCCTCCCACTGACTAGGTAAGATGGCGTAAGATCTCAGTTCTTCACGACAAATGTTAGGTTGCTGTATGTTGAGGTTCCGTGAAAGGAACGCCTTTAGCTATGGAGCCTCTGTTCTTGGGTAAGACTGAAGGCAGGAGTGCATGTCAGAACAGGGGGCTAGAACATAAGCATTTCAAATGTGGCTGGGAACCCACATCTTGAAATCTCTGCAAGACAGAGCATTAGGCTTTAATTTGGGAAGCAGTTTAATGAGAAATCCTTGCGCTCTGTCTTACTTCACCCATTCTGCAGCCCAGTCCCACATCCCTACTGCCGTTATATATAGGTTTTACATGCCTACTCGCCTGCCTGTTTGGCTAGTTAGCTGGCGATTTCTTTTCCTTTTTGGAGTGATTAAGAGCTAAGACCCTTGGGGTATACACCTGGGGTTCAAATCCTGGCTTTGTACCAATTGGCTAGATAACATTGGATGCATGGCTAACTTTTATGTTTCTTAATTTGCTTAGCTAAAAATAAAATGTTAACGATCATATGTATCACAAGGAACCATTGTTTTTAATGAATTAAAATCTGAGAATCAGCATAGGGTCTAGCATAGAAAAAAGCTACATTCAGTGTCAAGTGCAGCTGCATCTTGTAATGGTCTTGAGACAATTGGAAAGTGAAGGTTAGGGAGATGTGCTCCAGTTTGTTGGCACTACTGTGTGTTGAGTTGACATTCACTGTATATTCATTGTTGGGCATTTTCAAGGGAATGAGGGAAGAAAAAACTAGAAGACATGGTGACTTTTGGAAGACATTTATATTAACGTTGTAGAGAATGACATCTATAGATTAAAACTGCATGTAGGTTTAAGGGAATAAAACAACTGTCTGATGCAAAAATTGAGCTTAGCGAAAATGTTTCTTAAGTGTCTCGCTGTCTAGATCAACTTTTATTAGCATTTTGGTGTCATTTATTAGAACCTATTATTGCTGTTTTTGTTATGAATATGATTTTAAGACTAAACTGGTAATAATACTTCCTCCTTTTTTTATTCAGCACTGTATACATATATTTCTCAGTTGTAACATGATTGGAAATGAATAGTTGCATTTGAGTTTCTCTAGTAAATGTACCATAGTTTCTTTACTGATATTCCAGTGAAGGGATAGAGGAGGTTTCCCAATTCTACCCCCCGCCTCTGCTGGTTGTAGTGTGCTATAATGTACACTATCTTTGTGCATTTGCTATTTTTCACTTTCAGTATGATTTCCTCAACAGTCCCACAGGCGTGATTAGTAGTTCTAAGTATGTTCTCCATTCATTTTGCCAAATTGTTTCTGAAAGCATTCGACTCATTTCCCCAGCCACAGGCAATTTACGAAAAGACCCTTTCAGTGAGCTCAAGTTATTCAATATCCTGACATTATTGACAGGAAAGAGCTATCAGTCTAGAGTAGTCTGAATCCTGTCTACCTTCCCCATTCCAGATTCTGAGCCTGAATATTTCTGAGCTACCTTCTCATGTTCACTTTCTGAAGCCCTGCCTCTGAAATGCCGTGTTGACTCTGTCCTTGCTACTCTTACGAAGAAGAGTCTACTCTTTTGCCCCAGCTTTGCACTTGGTGCCTACATTGATGATGTCTTACTGACTGCGGGGATACCGCTCTGCTCACATACCTGTTTCTCATCAGACCCAGTCTGTTAGCTCCCCAAGAGCAGCGGAAGGGACAATGACTTATTCATCTTCAGGTTCTCCAGGGCCTAGTGAATTTCTTGGCAGGCCAAGGTGGGTGCATGATGAATGGATGGGTCGATAGGTGAATGAATCGATCCACTAATAAGGGAGTTTCTGAACAGAGCTAGATTTGTAATAACTTCTAGAGGCACATAAAAGATCATTTTCAAAGCAGGATTTGGTTTCTGGATCAGGAATGGCCTGAACAGGTTTCCAGCTCTAGGTGGGAAGTTTTGAACCCGATGATCCCGCAGGCTCCCTCTGTTTCTGAGGACACATAGGTCAATGATAACAAAGAAGCACATTCCAAATAAAAGACTGACAAGCACAAAGGGCCTCATGGACAGGAGTCACTGTTGATGATGGAAAGCCTGACGCCAGTTGGGCATGGAGGAGGTTCAGTGGAGGTTCTTAAAGTCCAGAGAGGGGTGCACTCCACTTAGACCATATAGAGTAGATTACATTGATAACTATGGTCACTGCATGGGAGCTCTTTGTTTACCATCAGGAAGCTGGCAGTAAGTGTGGAGCAGTGTTAGTGAGGCAAAACAAGGAATGAGCAAATCCAAGTAGACTTCCTCCCTTCCTCCTTACTTATTCCGCCCCCGTATTATTTCCTCCCTCCTTTTCTTCCTTTCTTTTCTTCTTTTACAAACTATTGAGTACCTACAAGGAGAGAAAGTTTGAAAACCAGGACAGTCTCCTCAAAATTTCAACTTGGCGTCAATGCAATCGTCTCTGGATAAAAATCCTCCATCACACACCTGTTTTCCGAGCAGCCTTCCACAGAATCTGGCTGAACGAATTCTTTGGGTCATTTTGGTTAAACTGCTCAGTAGTTTTAAAGAAATGGTGGCTTTATTTCACATTTTATATAAATCAGAGAACATTACTGTTAGGTACATTTCATTCCTTTTATCTCTGGATGATAGTCTGTACCTTTAAGGGAGCATTTGTCTCCACATAGCGTCGGGAAGTGGACCGCTGAACTTGGCCCATGGGCTGCTTCACCATGGAAGGTAGGCTGAGAGGTAGTAGGTATGGGCCCTGGAATTGCATTTCAGGCTTTCCTTTCGAACTCAGCTGGGAGCTGGCTGTGAGCGCCTGGGCTGGTTGTATAGAGTCTGCCAAGCTCAGGTTCCTCATCTATAAATTGGCATTGATGTTGGCAGAACCCACTCACAACATTGTTCAGAGAACAAGGTAAAGAGTGTAGAATAGTTATCAAGGAAACTCTCGATGAATATAAGCTGGCATTATCGTTGTCAGGAATCCAATGCCTTTCTCTTTAATCTAAAATTGTTTTGACCCATCCTGTTTGTGCAGGGTTGGGGAGTATGTTTCAAGAATGAGGGTACCTGTCTCCAAGGCAAATCTAAGAATGACAGTTAGAAGGCTAAACACTCCAAGATGTTTGTCCATTCAGAGAACTCCCAGCCTGAGGGCTCCCCTTGACAAGTCTGGAATCTCAAATGGGCTCTTTTTATTTTTTTATCATCTGTTTATCTAAAACCCGCAAGCTTTTGTTCCTCTGACAGCCCCAAAATAATCAGCACCGTCTTCCTGGCTCAAGATGTCAATTATCCTCCCTGAAGCCTTCCTCCAGACTCTTAAACACAGCACAAGCTTTGGGGACCTCAGGTCATTTGATGTGGGTGAGGAGTTGCATTTCTTCAGCATTCACACGGCCATTAGACAAAGTCTTGTTTTCCTTAGTCATGAACTTAGATTCTGTCACACCATGTTAGCTGAAAACCAAAATCACATTGATTATTCTGACTCCTGGCGACCCTGGATGGCAGGCTACCATCTGCCAGACAGCATCACCAGAGCTCCCGACCCTTGCACAGAGGGAAGTGTGTGGCCGCGTTGGAAGGTCAGAGGACCCTGTACTCTCAGACCAGTGGTCGACCTGCACTGGAGACAAGGGTATCAGGGCCTTTGAAGTTGCATCTGAGGTGTCTCATGAGTTTTCAAGTTTGAGCTCTGGTGTTTAGCGGTACATCGTTAGCTAGTCTATGTCCTGTCTAATTCTGCATGGTTTCTTTTTTACATGGTATTATCTATATAGCTGGGCAGATGGTAGAAAGGCAAGGAGGCTCTCAACTCTTGTGAAGATTCACTGTCTCAGAAACCCAGAGGGGCAGTTCTGCCATGCCCTAGAGGGTCACGATGAGTCAGAATCTAGTTAATGAGAACTCTCTCTAAGAGACTGATGGACCACGAGGTAGAAGAATCCCTCAGGGGTGCAAATGTTTAACACACTCATGACTATCTGGAAGGTTGGAGATTCAAGCTCACCCAGACATGCCTGGGGGGAGAAAATAAAAAGGGGTGGGGATCTACTTCTGGAAGTCTCAGTAATTAAGAACTCCCTAGGGTTTTGTTTTATTCGGATGCTCATAAGATCGTCATGAGTTGGGATTGACTCAGTAGCAATGGGTACTGGTAGATCTGGAGGGAAGTCTGCTCAGGATAATTCTAAGCTGGTTTTACTCTTGTCTTTTGCTTCCACCCGAATTTTTATTGTGCTATGTATGGGTTTATAAAACATGATTTCATTATTTCTTATGACCATGTACGCTACGAAATAGATTCCCATCCAACAATTTCAAAGCTCATTGTTTGGTGACACTGGTTAATTTCTTCACGTTGAGTCAGTGCTCTCGGTATTTCTGTTCTCCGTCTGTACTTCCCAATGACCTCATCTCTTTGCCCACCTGCCTCCTCATCTTTGCATTGGAGTCATTGGTGATCGTTTGGTTTCATATCAATGAGTTTTTAAAAAATAATCTCTCAATGTGCTTTCCAGGAGGGTTTCTGCAGTAGAATACAGTAGGCTCCCATTCCTAAGCTGTTCGCTCAGTGATGTCCGATGCATCTTTCATGTCAACATCAACATCCTCATTCTCATGGTTGCAGTTCTGGGTGTTGCGTTTCCAGCATTCTAGTTCCCCTGGCCCTTCTCACCTTGTTTTCAAAGCAATTAGTGACTGTTTGGTCTCATACAGGTTATGCTCACCAGTGACATTCTTGATGGTAGGAGCTGGTCTCATATTAAGCTAACAGGTGTCTTCAGTTCAAGGTGTGAACATGCATCAAAGGTCATAATATGTGGGATTTCTCCCATGTCATATCATCCAGAAATTCTGTTTTTTTTTAAAGAGCTTGAGGTTCTCTTTCACAGTCTTTTCCATTTCTATCAGGACCCATGGTTTGTGACCCTGATCAGGACGCTTGGTAGTGGTAGACAGGCCCATCTAGTTCCTCTGCTCTCAAGGTATAGGAGAAGATGGTCCCTGAAGGCAGGTAATGCTGAAGCCTGCTTGTGTCTCTGGTTCTTGGGATTCCTTCTTTCTCTTTTCTCTGAGCAGTTAGAGACAAACATCTCCCAAGGACTTTAGATAATTAGACAAAAATGAACTTTAAACTTCCTTACCATTGAGTGAATTTTGACTTAGCTTGACTTCATGTGTTTCTGTATAGGACAGTTCAATAGGGTCTTCTTGACTGATCCTTACAGAAATGTCTCTGTTAGTCTTTGTTCCTGATGCCTGTTGAGAGAATGCAAACCGGTCAGTAGCTAAGAGCACACCAAATGTTTAAGCTCTCGTTATTTTCTCTGAATTATCACCGACACAGTCCTAACTTTTCTACCTACTTCCTTTTGTTAAGCCTTTTTCCATCTTTTTTTTTAAAAAAATAGTGACTTCCTTATGGTACAAAATCAGAGTACATGGGGGCAGTGGGGGAGGGTTTGCTTCAAATATCTACTGACTTCAATGCTGCTGACTTACTTATAAACGTCAAGCCCCTTAGTGTGGGGCATCAGGCACTAGTGAATTGGCTGCCATTTTACAGCCCCCCCCCCCCCAATTCTAAACATTGACTTCTTATGTTTTTCTGTCTCCCTGTAATGCAGTCCTGTTGAGTTGTTCAAATGCATCTTCTCTCAAAAGCAAACTCTGGTTCTCCCATCCTCTGAGTTCTTCTCCCATGATACCCTGGGCTCTCCTAAACTCCGACTGCTTTAGAGCAAAAGCTATGGTTTATTCTTCTCTCCAGTTGTAATACTTATTATGATTCTTGGCCTATATTAGGGGCTTTAAATAATATTTCTTGAATGAAAGGCTCTTGAACGCCTCTTTCTTTCTCCCAGAGGAAACATGGAAATGTAGCTTCTTCTTATCCCAGTCCTTGGGCTTCCCTCTTCACCATAGTTGTGCTTACATCTTTCTTTATAAGCAGCAATTTTCATCGCCCAAGACCAAAGTGAACCATGTTTATTATCAGGATTTCCCTCCAAGTAAAGTCACTGCTGGTTTTAATTTACTTCTTTCCCTTCAGGGATCAAGTCATTAGCAGAAGTGGACTGAGAGGAATGTTCTGTCTCAGACATGGATTCAGCTTCAACTCCAATTTCATATCTTTTCCTCCGCAGCATGGCTGAGTGCAAGGCTATGTCATGACCTGTGTTAGGGACTGAGGACACAGAGGAATAGGACTCATGGCATCCAGGAACTACAGGTCTCATAGCAATGACAGATGGGTACACATTTACAGAACAGGTACTCTTGCATTACAGAGCAAATTCCCCTCACTGTCCTTGCCTCAGAAAGGCAGGTCTCAGCAGCTTCCGTTCGATTGCTTAGAGATGTGTGATGGCAAATTACCCATTCTCTTCACCCTCTGGGCATGTAATCACTCTCTCACCAAATATCCTTGGACTTTAGAAACCACCTACTGATGTAGAACAAACTCTAGACTGGAAACAAGAGACTCCTCGCCCAGCAACCACATCACACTTGCTTTGAAATTGTAAACAAGACAAGGAAAAGAATCCCTTACTGGAAAATATTGCAGAGCTATTCTGCATGGACAATGGTTCCCTTGACTGTTTACCTGAGTTCTTCATCATAGTAATGGCCTTACCATCCTCCAATCCTCCCTTGCTGACAAGCCCCAGTGGCTCCTTCATTCATGTGAGTTGCCCTCAAGTTGTCTCCTGGCTCATGATGGCCTCACACACAACTGACAGGACACACTTCTGCACCCGCCCCATGAGGAGTTTTTGATGGAACCATTGTGAGACATCAGGTTTCCATTGTCTGGTTTTCAATAGTAGGTCACCAGGCTGTCCTTCCTAGTTTGTCTTAGTCTCCTAAGATGCTCTGCTAAGCATCCTGGCAGCATGCAAGTCTCCACAGCTGCTTATGAGACTGAGAATACTGTGTACTACATCTCGTGTTTATCCGACCATACCCTCAAGACACTTGGCTGTAGTTCTTACTGCTGCCCAATGTATTCTTTTTTTTTTAATTCATTTTATTGGGGACTCATACAGCACTCATCATAATGTATACATACATACATACATACATACATACATATGTTGTGTCAGTAGTTACATCTTTTCTGGGATGGGGTGGGAAAATTATGCTAAGCGAAGTTAGTCAATCACAAAAGGAGAAATACTGCATGAGCCCTCTGAGGTAAGTAGAAACAGTATGGTGAGTATAAAAGAGAAAACTTCTGTACCATAACAATTGGTCCAAGAAGTAGGGTAAGGGGAGGAGGGAAGACCAAACCCAGGGAGGTACACGTCGGATGCAACACAGTAATGGGAGAAA